>PVLD010017626.1:0-41334 GCA_004027595.1 Dinomys branickii
GGGAGGGGAGGGGAGGGGAGGGGAAAAAAGGGAAAGAGAGAGAAGGGAGACAAAGGGAGGGGAGGAGAAAAGAGGAGAAACAGGTTGAGCGAGGCACAGTGAGGTAAGTTTTTAAACCCAGCACTCTGAGAAGCTAAGGCAGGAGGACCCTAAATTTGAGTCTAACCTGGGAAACTTAGCAATTTAGCAAGATTCCATCTCAAAATATAAAATTTTACAAAGGGCTGGGGATATAGCTCAGTGTGAAGGACCCAGGTTCAATCTTCTTCTTTTTTTTTTTTTGCGGTACTGGGGATCGAACTCAGGACCCTGCGCTTGCTAGGCAGGCGCTTATTCCACTGAGCTGTATCCCCAGCCCCTTCAATCTTCAATGTTGCAAAAAGAAAAAAAATTTAATTTAAACTAGAGCGTGATCTTCTCCTAACATACTCTATTTCCATAGGACTTATGAGGTGGGTGTGGGGGGAACAGAAAACTTTTTAAAGCAACTTCCTCCAAGTGATTCTGATAGGTGTCTCAAAGACTACACTTAGGGAAAAAATTACATCCAGCCTGGGCTATGTAATGAGTTCAAGGCCAGCAAGACCCTATCTCAATAAATAAATTCACAAATAAATAAAACCCTCAAAATATAGATTCCTTCCTACCCATCCCCACTTTTACCTTCCGGTGGGTTTTTGTGGATATCTTTTCTTGCTTGTACTCTGGGTCATGATGGTTGCCCCCTAACTTGCTTTGCTAGCAGAGACGCTCATGAACAAAAAGATTCTTTTGCACTAATAAAAGCCAACCAGCAAAAGTAGGTTCTGCAGAAACTGAGCCCATCAGCTGTCTGAAAGCTCTATATTCTCCCTGGAAATAACTCCAGCCAACCATCCTGACCTTGTGAACACAATGCATAGGTGATAGAAATCTATCACGGTCCTTGCTGAGTCCTTCCCACAGGAGGAAGAACTTTGGACACACAGTTTCTACCAAGCGGTGAGTGTATCAAGACCAGACAGTCTTTTACCCATCTGCTGATCATCTGGGTCAAGAATAGTGGTTCTTAAACAAAACAAGCCATAACATTTCCAACCCTTAGCAAGTTATAATCTAGTAGAGAAAGTAAAACATATTATCTTTGAATAAAAACAGGTTGCACCACACAGGTCCTTCTGTGTCTAGTTCAGATGCTGGGTCCTAGTCCCTTTCTCCCCAGTTGCTTGGAGTCACACAGGGACCAGTGGGCAGGACCAGAGGATGATAAGCCAGCCACAGCAAGAAGGCGCAGCAGGAAGAGGCCATCTGCTTCACGTTCCTCCTGTCACTTCCCCCTCCTTGTTTGTGTTGGCTTTTGACTCCACTGCATCTTGCAGAGGTCTTGTACACAGTGTCTTCTCTGTGTCACTTTCCTCCCATCCCCAAAAATGTACCAAGCAACTGGGCTGCGTGCCAGGCAGTGTGCACAGCACAAACAAGAGGAAAGGACTGAAATGGGGCTTCCGTAGTCGTGCAAGCAGAGAGGCCCCTCTACAGCCCCGCTCTTCAGTGGTTTCTCTCTGCTCCAAAGCCTGCATAAAAGCTTGAGGGATAACCATGTCCTTAGTCCGCACCGTACCCTCAAGGGCACTGTGAGCCCGGTTTACGGTGAAGATGCTGAGGCTTGAGGAGAGTGAAGACTTTAACCTGTATCTGAAGCTATGACCTCATCACTATGGTTTATACATCAGTCCTTTATGAGCTTGGTTTGCATAACTCAGCCCTACTACACTTGACCAATTCCGGGCCCCCAGCAGGATCTATTCAGCTTGCAAAAGTATTTTCACAGTTCACCCAAAAAACTGTTTATTTACCCAAAAGTCAACAGGTTTTTCTTAAATCATTACTGTCTTGGTTACTTTTTTCTCGTTGCTGAGACAAAATACCCAAACCCAAAATGAAGGAAGGAAAGGTTTATTTAGCTTACAGTTTGTGGAGGTTTCAGTCCATATTTGGCTGGTTCTGAGGCAGAGTGGCACATGGCAGAGGGCAAACTGTTCAGGTCAGCAGAGCACAGCAAAATCAACCAGCCAAAAGGGAGGAATGGCTGCAAGCAGCCTCCTTTTCTCCCCTACATTGTAAGCAGCCCACCCCCACCCAGGGGGCGTGTAGCCCTCAGACAATCTCCATGCCCTCCTCTTCCACAGGCTCAGGATGTTTACAAAGTAAGCACCCCAGATTCCTGCTGAATCACTCCGTTAAACCTCTAGACTCCCCAAGTTGACACAATGTATCAACTATAACAATTACAATTTCTAAACTAGGCTTTAAAACACACCATTATACCCATAGTTTTGATAATCATCAAAGTCAGAAATAATAACAGGCAACAGATATATTATTTTCTGAATTTTTGTTCATTGTTTATCTATTTCTGTATTTGTTCATTGTGAAATGAAAGACCATTAACACCCTAAATCAGGAATAATTCTAATCTCATAATGTTTGAGATCAACTCAATGAACTGAATATAATTATATACTGGGCATAAGGAATTTTAGTTTAAATACAACTGGAAAACAATTATTGTCTAAAACAAAGTTAGACAACAGTTTCCACAATAGTTAATTAAAGATTAATAAACTATTCCAGGCAACATTTTAATGAATCTAAGTTTAAAATCCTGGCTTGGTTTGGTCTTGGTATTTAAATGATCATCCAATACAAAATGTTACTTGAGTTTACCCTCATCGCTTACCCTCATGCAAGCTTTCATTTTGTAGGCTAAATTCCCCCCAGCTTTGTTTATAAACCATCATAGCATCACACCAACATAGCTGTCCAGTTGGTAGAGCTGGCACCTTCTCCTTTATCTGAATCTCTTAACAGCCAGAGGCGAAACTCATAGTCCACATCCTGCAACAGAACATGTTTGCTTTCTCCCTGCTGAGCTGAGGAAGTAATTCATGCGCTACGTCAGGGAAGAGGCAGAGGGGCAGGACACCCCTCCTTGGGGGAGTCCATCATGACAGCAGCCTCCAGATGGGCAGAGCTGGCAGCTTCCTTGTGCCCTGAGTGAACTGTGTGATCTCATGGCTCTTTGAGCCTGGGGACAGCACTGAGGGGCTTTATTTTCACTGCACCTGCCCTGTAAGCAACAGCATTGATTTCTGCTCCCAGAAGGCTCAGCGAGGAGAACTAGTCACTGAGTACGCTGCCCTTCACATTACCCTGGAGGAAGGGGCTAGAAGTTCTCTGTCTCTCATGCCTACCAGCGATAGGACTTTTGTCTCATCTCTATTTTCCAGTGTATTTGTTTTTGTAAGATATTGCTCAGATCAGAAAGCTACACACAGCCTTTGGTGCTGAATCTATAGGGAAAAATGCAACACAATATCTCATTATTTAAAATAATAAGTATAATAAATAATAATAATAATCTGCTATTACCCCATTCCTATCCACTCAATCAATTTCTTATAACCAAAAGAAGCAATTCAGAGGAGCCTTCAAATGACATTTTCCCTCTTATTCTTTACTGAGAGTGTCCTTTTCTTTAGGGGGAATAATCTGAATTAATGAGAACAAATGGCATTAATGACCCACGGAACCACAGAGCCAGAAGGGATTTGTGAAACTGCCTCACAAATTGCCTCACAAATTGCCAATTTGTGGAACTGGACATGTAAGTTCCACCCTTCCCAGGAGGCTAATCATCCATTCTATCTGTACAGATCTCATGTGAGAACACCTTCCCAAAGTCGCTTAATATAATATCTCATGACCAGTGTTCCCAATTCTGTTCCACCTTGGCTCTCAAATTCGCTCCCTGCTATAGTTTGGATGATAAATGTCCCCCCACACAAAAGGCCCATGTGTTAAAGGCTGGGTCCCTGGGTGGCACTGTTAGCAGTGCTGAGACCTCCTCATGGGAGGTCCTTAGGTTCCTTGGGCTGCACCCCTGAAAGGGATGACGGAACCCTCGTTTTTCCCTCTTCTTCTCTTTTGCTTCCTAGCCTTAAGGGAAGTGGTTCTGCTCCCCCATGTGCTCCTACCATGATATGCTGCCTTGCCACAGGCCAAAGTAATCGGCTATGGGCTGAAACCTCCTAAACTGTGAGCTAAACATAATATTTTCTCCTTAGAAGGTGACTATTTTAAATATGTGTTATAGTAAGAGAATTCATACTAACACACTCCCCAGTTAGCCCATATAAAGTTGGACTTTTTTTGGGGTGCTCTAGACTAGTAGAACATGCCTTCAGCCTCTGCCTCCATTACTTCACACGCCTGAACACAGTCAACACACCTCTCTGTGGCAAGGTACTAGAGGCATGGAAAACTGTTCTTTGCTTATTGTAAATTTATATGAGCTAATAATTAAGATGAACATTAGAGATGATTTACTCCTCCCTCTGTCCTATTCAGGAATCTATCAACATATTACCCAAGGCTCCAAAATTTACTTAGATAAGGATTGCTTGTATCAGAGGACAAGGTGGTGCATGGTAAAGCAACTTATATTTATAAATAATTCCATAAGTTAAAATAACCCTCCTTGGGCAAAACTTGTCTCCCAGTAACTTTCATTGAGTCTCAAAGGGTCTTTCTAGAAAGATACAGCGTAAGCTGGAGCCACTTTCTCACAGAAGAGCTCCAGATGTTCAGCAATTCTTTCTTCTCCTCCTTCTTTCCCAACACCTGCCTCATAAGCAGGCATTCCGGTTTCCAGCCCTTCAGTCTTTATGCTGTCCTGCATTTGCCTTTACTTCACAATAAAACTACATAAATCCAAAGGTCACAGCTGAAAAGCTATGTGCGTGATCTAAGTACATGAGTGATAAAATATAAATACTTCCAAGAAAGTGAAAAAAGGTATCTCCACTTGAAAAGTAGAAACTCTACAGTAAATTATATCATTTTTGTCTCTAAATTCAATGCACCCAGAATGTCCTTTCAGGTATAGAAAGAAAAAATATAGCTCATCCTGCTATTTTTTTCAACTAAAAGTTCAGAAAGGAATTAACCTTTATTAATATTCCCTATAGAAAATAGTATGTGTATACTTTATAAAAATGAACATGATTAGATTGGGGGGTTCATGCTCAGGTTTCCTGAGTTATAAGAACACGATCTTAAAGATATCTGGAACCCTGTCCTCCAGTTTAAACTATGTTGAATAACTGTTAACTCATTAACATGAATTGCAAATTTTTGTGAGGTTATGTCAATAAAAAATAGCAACGTGTGTTGGTGTATTTTAAACTGAATTAACTGTCTTGATTAAATCAAATAAAAGTAGTTTGCCTAGTTAGCCCCAAAATGAGATAAATGAAAGCAAAATTTACTTAATTGGCTTATAAAATTATAATAAGAGGTATATTCTAATACTAATATAATCTAATTAGAAATCATTGGTTTTCTATTTTAATGTTGTCAATCCAATTATAATAATTGTCTGAGTCAAGAGCACATATTTTCTTAGAGCCTGTGGGTGACTATTCAGGGGCTGCTCACCCACCCTGCAGCTATGGTGCATGCGGCACATATAGACTGTGTCCAGGCTCACAGCTCAGTAAATTGGGATATTGTAAATCTACGCTAGCAGGGTTTTTTCATGATCTTGAAGTGCTTGTGTTTTTTATCTTTCTCTGTCCTTAAAATGGGGACAATGGCATGAAAGTGCGTACAAACATCTGATTTGAAAGAACAAAGTAGTAAGAAATAAAAATGTAGGAAATGAGGGGATGAGCTTTAGAAGCCTGAGACAGAGGCTGTGTGGAGAGATGAGCCAGCCCCAGTTATTTGAAAAACACTTATTTCTCAATTTGCCAGAGATATTTATGCATCACAGTGGCAGTAATACTGTAGCAAATCATCCTCCAAATGGGGCAGTGGACTGCAATATGAAGGAAAAATAAACACTCTGAATTGTATTATTTTACTATTATGTGAATTTGCAACACATCTTAAAGAATCCTACACACATACACGCACGCACACACACATCCAAAGGACTGAATCGATTTTTCTGGGAGTTTTGAAAGACAGGCTTTTATTATTGGAACTGATGAGGAAGAGGTGACCATTGCTCCTATTTTGTAAGTACAGTATTTTGATAAATGATCGGCAACTTCCTTTTTGTGTATCATTCCATACACTGTTGTTTCTCTCTCCATTTTCCGGTGGTGTCTTTTGTCAATGGGATGAAGACAGACAAGCAGACGAGTACTTGGGTCTTGGTGAGGCTCACTGTCCTCCTCTTCACCTATTACCCTGAAAGTCTGAGTAACAAACATTACCCAGCGCCAGTGTGACTGCCGCCCGGAAATTCTCAGAAGCTGCCTGCTTTGAATCCTAACTAGAAAAACCAAAAGACTCCTGCTCAGACTCTAAGGGAAGATGAATAGCATAAATGCCCTTCTCCCCTGGAAAAAAAAATCTAATTATAGGTGTATAGATTTTTTTAAAGGTTGGCCCTGAATACTCAGAAATATATTAAAATCATATTTACCTTCAATAGGAAAATTGAAAGGGAAATGATATTCTGAGACAAAAGGCCAACTCTGAAACTCCAGAGATGGTGCCAGTTACAGAACACAGGTGTGTGATGGAAGTGTGTCTGTGAGACGCTGACAGCACCTTCCTCACCGGATGGCCGGGAAGAGTTCCAAAGCCCGGGCCACTGGCCTTTCCCTGGTCCTGGCTGTGTCTCCTCAGGATGGGGGTGCTCCTTTTCTCATCATGTGCTTCGTATAAACTCTTTTTCAACATGAGGATTTCATTGTTGGTGGTGGCTATGCATTTGCTATAAATCTGTACTCCAAACTTCAACAATTGGGAATGCGTTATCATTAATAAAACTAATACAAATAACACAGGACAGCAATACAGAGTACTAATAAGAACATGAATCTTGGGCTCAGAAAGACTTGGCTTCAAATTCAGGGTCCATTATTACTAGCTGTATACAAATTATTTAAATATTCTCAGACTCAATTGTGTATCCATAAAATGGAGTACACATACTTACCTAATACCTATTACCTATTACAAACTCCAAAGGAGGTTTGCATTCAATATGAAAATGTGTGTGTAAGTCACAAGCCTGTTCAGTGGATGGTTGATACCAGTATGGAATCGAACTCAGGACTTGCCAGGCAGGCACTGCACCACTTTGCTAAATGCCTGGCCCTGTGTGTTTTTAATTTGTTGGTAAATATTCACCATGTCATTTTTTAAAGACTTTCAAAGGAAAGAAGTGTCTTCAGTAGTATCAAGGATTCCACTTAGGAGCACATCCTGCTTTCAGCACCTGCTCTGGCCTGGTATGAATCTCTTACCCTCATTCCAAACTATAATACAAAAGTAGTGAACTCATATTCATGAATATTTTATAGTTTATCCTGTTCTCATGCAAGTTTTAAGTCTACTGGCTGCCTGCATAACTTGTTAACTGGCCAGAGAAATCAGTATTGATTCAAATTCCAAGTCTATGAGATTTTATAAAAGTAAGTTCCACCAATGAGGTTCTTGGACTTAAATATTAAAAGCATAACGGTAATAGAAAATTTTCTCACCAAAACATCCTGATTGTAGAGATACCACACCTTACAATACCTACACTGCACATTTATTAAGGCAGGAAAAGAAGATTTGTTAACAAGAAAAACGATTCCCAAAGACGGGTAATTGGTGTTTGCATGATGGTGAAATAAAAGTCTTGATGCTGGTACTTGATTCTTATTCTTGCTGCGTGAAAAGTTACACCAAAATTTAGCCACTTACCAAAAACATACATCTCATAGTGTCTGCAGACAGATGTCTGAGAGCTGTGTGGCTGGTGTCTGTGACTGGAGGTCCTCCTGGGGGTGGAGTCAAGGCTCTGAGCAGGGCTGCAGGTTCGTTGGAGGGCTAGACCCGGAAGAAAGAGATCTGCTTCCAAGACCCCTCCTGTGGGTGTTTGCAGGGAATCTTAGTTTTCTGCTTCTTGAGAGTCTCCAGAAGTGGCCTGAAATGTTCTCCATATAGTCACTGGCTTCCCCATAGGAGAGAGAGACGGAGGGAGGAAGGGAGAGAGAGAGAGAGAGAGGCACCAAAGCCAGTCTTTCATAACCTAATGTAGACAGCCACACGGCACTGCTTCCTTGTATTCCGTTAATAGCACGGACAACTCTGGTACAGCGGGAGTGAAAGAAATAACAGAGTGGAAAACCAGGATGTAGAGTTATCATGAGCCATGGGTGCTGACCGCATAACAGGCTTTACCTCTGTTTTAAAACTTAAGGATGCTGGGGGTTTGCTCTGGCCAAGAGAAGGCAGCCAAAATCATGACTGTGGGAAGAGTCTTAGAGAAAAATATCCATTGGAAAGATTTATTCATGAATATTTAACTGTGAAGGCATTTATGGAGACTCGTGTTTTCATTATGCTTCAATTTTGTTCCTGTGGCTTTTCCAGATGGGAACCTGTAATTTGGAGAACTGTACATTCACTGGATGGTTTATTCCATGTGAAATGAAAGCAAAGATGATTTGGGGAGCTCAATTTTTTATCTAGAGTTACCACCATCTCCAAAAATGTTTAATTTGCCGACAGATTTTGTCAGGCACTAATTTTCAAGAAAAGTATGTTTGACCATAGACTTGTGGAGCTGGCAGTGATGACCTAGAGATGCATTTTTGAAGTGAGGAAAGGGTAACTGCCTTCCCCAGGGAACACTAAGAAACTCAGCGATGAAGACCCAGGGGGACAATACTTACATTTTACCCAGGGACAGCTCAGGATGAGGATTTGCCAGCACACCTCACAAGACTTAGGTTACATTCATTTGACACTTAGCGAGCTCAGGAAGTGGAAGGGCAGGATTGTTGGGATGCATGGAGCCCACATGTCCGGTGGGGAGCAGTTGGGGCTAACAGTGTTAGAATGCGATCACTTGCATTTTATTGGTATCTGTGAAAACTGGGAGTCAATTACTTGGCAATTGTTTCTGTCTTCTAGGCTGTTTGGCAAGGTCAGGAAGAGCATAGCTAGGAGATACGACAAGACCTGAAAATATTGGCTTTGCACCCAAGTTTAGACATTTGTGGTCTGGATTGTAAATGATACAATGACCAACATGATCTGAGAGTTATCAGATTTTCACTTTTGCCTGTACCTTCACTCATTAAACAAGTAATTACTGTCTACTATATGCCTGTACCAGTCATAAAGCAGTAAAGAGATAACTACAGTGTGTTCTCATGTAAGCTTTATGAAGCTCACCATCCATCCATCATCTTCATGCTACAGAAATGGTCACTTAGTTTGTTGTATCATCAATAGCTTGATTTTTCTAGTTCTAACCACCATGATTGTCTCCAGTGCTACAGGGAAGCATACACTTTGAAATTTAACAACAACAAAAAACCCTCTGGCCTCAAAGGTGAAAAAAAAAAAGTAATGAATGTATTTGGTGCTGTCATGCAAGACCATATAGAGCCACTGCTTCCTGAGGGAAGAAGCCCTTTGGGGTTTGTTTTCTTAACACAAAAATGTACTTGAGACATTACTCAGCCTAGCAGTACCCTGGGATGAACTCTCATTTCCAGAATCTGTGATAAGCACATGTTCTTTCTTCCCTGGGCCATGAGAGACTGTCTGGCTTGGAAGGGAAATGTAGGTCACTTGAAGGAAGTAATAGCCTCTTGCTCATGGGTATAGTTCTCTGGGACACTCTGGTTTTCCCAGGGACTGACTTGTTAATGATCAAATAAACTGAATGCCAATCAGCAGAGAGCCATTTGCTTGGATACTTGGATACTTTGCGTGGATACTTCCATTTCTTGTGACCTAGACCCCACAAGTCCCATCTATTTAGGGAGAATTAGAGCACAATAGATTGAAGGCATTAGTATTTCCCTCTTCACCTCCTGAAGTGCTCACATGTTTCAGGAAAAGGTGACATCAGTGTGAAATTTGTCCTTCTGAGGCCTTCAGAAACATTTCTCCTTATTTAGAGATTAGATTATCCTTCTTCCATTGTTTTCCCTTAGAGTTGTTTCCTTTCTCCTTCGAAGGGAAGGCCAGCTCACTATTTTCAAAAAGTGATGGACCATGTCAGGATTTAGAAAGTGAAAAGAAAGAGATTGGTTCGGATTTTCTCCTTCTCTTCGTGAGCTCAAAACCTCAATAAACTTCGAATGGTGACTGCAAGTAGAGGGGTAAAGCAAAGCTTTTGTATCTTTAGAAAACCTAGGTTTCAGCTGGATTATAGAGGTAGTCAAGAGATAGGGGAAAAAAGTTCAAATAGCACTTTAACTATTTTCCATGTCAATGGATATGTATCAACCATATTCCATTGCTCTAAGAATCAGCATGCTTAAGTATTGATAAAAAATTTTGTAGAAACATAATGAAAGTTATAAAAAGAATTGGATGAGTTTGTTATAATGAAGACAAGACCATATATATAGTTTATATTCAAGTTTATGGATTTTTCTGAATACTGAATGAATTGTCAAAATGGTACTAAAACTCCATATGAAAGAGTCAGTCTAAACTCTGTTAATCTGCCTGATACATCTTTTTGCACTTTTTAAAGACTCCAAGCAAAAAATTTCAGCTCATTCCAGCACTACCATAGAGACCACTAGAACTCAGTTATATTCCTTTATGGTGTGGGTCTAATGTCACTTTTCTACAGAATGATTTACAAATAACTCAGCATACAGCATATCTAAGGAAGGGTGTAAAATCAAGATGTGCAGTTCTCATGAGTTTATATAACACAGGAATTTTTGTAGTCCGTATGTACAGTGAGAAACTCAGCGACATCCACCGGTCAATATTTATGAGCAAAGATACCTCCCCAGTTTCTAACTTAACATGTCCTAGAAAAGCAAAGTTGCCAGTCACCACTCAAGGGTTAAAATATGAATTTATTAAAATTTTCCAGTTTCAACCAGCTGGCCTTTTAGAAAAGTTGGAGTTTTGTAAGGGACGCTGCCAATCAGAGAGTTAATAAACTTGAATTTACTCCCGGCTGTGAAGCTCATGCAGCTTTTTCATGAAGTTATTTTACACCCTTCGTTTCTGAGTCCTTAGCCTCGGGCTCCCTTTCTCCTCCCACAGAGTTGTACAGATGAGAAATAACTAAGAAATGAAAGTTGTCATGTGAACTAAAGACAATGTGTCTAGCCAAGGTGAAGGAACAATTGGGTGAGGCGTGGCTCTGCCACTTGCTTGGTGTGATGCTCCAGTGTGGAAAAACACATGTCCTGTGATAACCTGTTACCAAATAAATAGCCACTGCTGCCCATCCCCCCTCCTCTTCATGACTTCCTGTTTGGGTCCACATACACATCCAAGGAGGATAAACTAGTTAATTAACTATGCATAATTACCGAATCCTGCAAACACATTCAGACTTCACATAGTGGGTGAGCTCTTCATTGATGGCGAACCTTTTAGAGCTTTCAGTGAGAACAAGTAGCCAGCTGCAGCACACGTGCCACAGGTTCACCTCCGATGGTATAGATCGTAGATAGCCATCCTCTATTGTAAAACCTATTCCCACAGCAGGATTAAATGAATTCAAATTCAAATGATGCACTCATAATACTTGTCTATGGTGAAGTACTATAAATTTCCTCACTGTAAAATCAACACTACTTCCAGTGTAGGGCATTCCACAGAATTAACCTCCATTCCCCAATTAGGCACCAAAAATTAGCAGATTTTGAGCATATAGGATTTATATAACTTTAAATTTTTGTGATTGGTTATTTTTATTTAGCTAGACATATTAATTTGATTAAATATACAAGAAAACTTTCTCCCAATACCCAAAGAACAGTATTTGCGTTTAAAAAATTATCACAGCTTGTAAAATAATTGCGGCCACCGGGGCTGGATTTCTTTAACAACGGCCCTATTTCTCTTCTCTCTGCTTCTCTAATGACAATACACTTTCCCTGCAAAGTTTCCCAGTGCTTGTTTTCTGTCATTCCCATCTTCCTATAAGGAGCAAGTCACCTCATTAATACAGAACTTACAGAGAGGGCTCACTACCTATTGAACTAATTAAAACGTTTTTCAGTCAGGACAACAATAATAATGGGATTAATTATTGTAATTTGTGCAGCCTAAGTATATACACAAATAGGCAATCTTTATTTTTTCAATATTGCCGGTGGAAAATGAATTTCCGACATTAGGACCTGGGAGAGTCGGGAACTACAGCTGCTGGGTGAGCGCCCCTCCCTCGGTTCTGGCCAGCAGCCCCGACATCCCCGCACAAAGTAATCACAGATCACAGCGTTTAATCACTGAAAACAAGCACTCCAGAGGACAGCGGTGTCAATATCCCACTCTCTCATTATCTGTTTGGATTGCACATCCACACTGTCAGATAAACAGAGTGGAAAATTAAGATTAAAAATATGGTAATTTCATTTCAGGCAGCAGGCACCACTCACTGCCCCTATTATGCTATTGATTACCTCTGAATTCAATTTTTCTTTCAATGCAAACTTTAATCTGTTTGCTACCCAGCAATTCAACTCCCCAAGGGCTATTTGAGAGTAAGTAACCATTTAATCTGATGCTAACTGAAAAATCACCGTCCTTAATGAATTGTGTAAATCATTCAGCTCTAAAGCACCTTTGACTTCTATTTCATTTTTTATTTTCCACTCAATATAGGAAAGGATCGGCGTGTGAATAATTACAAAGTAGCAAGTATTTTTACATAGAGCAAATATGATAAAAAAACCCTATTATAGTGGGGCATGTGTAATGAACAGTACTTTTTAATTTCAAAATAGCTATTCATTAAAAAAGAATGGAAGATTAAAAGAGAGGCTCAAAGCTCAAGGTAAAAGTTGATAGACATTGTAATTACATGGTTAATTTCAAAGATTTATATGCTGTTATGATTTAAAAGGAATTTTTATGACCTGACATTTTCATTTGAGAAGATTTTTTATTTAAAATTAATCTTCGAGCTCCTATTCTTAATTATTTCTTGGCAAGCGATAAATGGGAATACAAAAAAAAATGCCCTATATCAAATTTTAAGCAGAATAAATGCATGCGAATTTTCCAACAGCAATAAAGTGGTTTTTACTTATTTCAATTACTTTACGTTGAAATCCCCGGTTAAAGGAGTTCGTGGGAGAGAGTCCGAAATTATTGGCCCATTTAAGGAAGCAGCAATTTTACTGCAATGCAGCGTTTATG
Organism: Dinomys branickii; assembly: GCA_004027595.1. NCBI lineage: Eukaryota > Metazoa > Chordata > Mammalia > Rodentia > Dinomyidae > Dinomys > Dinomys branickii. Next base: position 13,186 of record PVLD010017626.1, read on the forward strand.
ACACTTGAAAATGTCAGGCTGGAGAGAGAGGGTTTGCTCCGGCGATTTGATTGTCTTTCAACAGGTCCCCTGCCCGAAGTCCCGGGCAGAGAGCTCCCACTCGCCCCGCTCTGCGCCCAGCGCGCGGGGCTGCGCGGCCGGGACCCGGCTCCGGGAGGCCAGAGCTGCGTCCTCCGGGTGCTCCCCGCAGACCGATGACATCGCGCTCCCCCGGTCGAGCCGCGCAGTGTGCAGGGCTGCCGGGCCAGCATGGCGCGCTCCTGGTGACCGGCCGCAGAGGCCGAGGGGAGCGCCCGGAGCCGCAGCCGCATCCAGCCCTCGCCTGCCCGGGCCGGGCCAGGGCGCCCTGCACGCCCGGCCTCCCTGAGCCTTCGCCGCTGCGAGCCCAGCCAGCCCCGAAGTGTGGGGGCGAAAGCGAAGTGTTTCCTCATCGCTGTGGCGCTTCTGAGCTCCACCGGGACAGGGGCGTCTCTAAAGCCCGGGGTCCTGGCCTCACCTCCACCCCAGCTCCTCTGCACGACCCGGGCGCCCTCCCTGGATCCCGCGTCCTCGCGCCAGCACGCGCCCTCCCCCTCCCTCCCCGGGGTTGGGGGGATGCGGGCGTTTGGGGTTTTGCATAACAGGGTGCAGCCTCGGAGCGCAGAGGGATGCTAGGAGCGGGCAGCGAGTTGACTCTTCGGGTCCCAGCAGGAGCGAAGTTGCCCGGCCCCCTGGACAGAGGGGACCCCCAACAAGAACGCCCCGTGCCAAGCAGCAACTAGAGGGCGCGCGGGGACGCGGCGGGGAGGCGCCGGGCGCGCGGCGCTCGGATTTCAACCCCTCACCCCGGCCTGGGCGATTCCCCCGCGTTGCCCTCGGCCGCCCTTCGCTGAGCCGGGTTCAGCGCCGCGGCAGCTCTGCACACCCCGCTCTGCAAGCTCCGGGTCTGAGCGCCTGCCCTCCCGGCCCTCGATCTTCACCCTCTGAATTTCCTTCTCAGCGTGTCAAGTCCCCGGGGAAGGAAGGGAGCGAGGGGGAAATGATAGATAACCGCGAGCGCCTAGGCCAGGGAAGTCCTCGCGGCTCTTTCAGAGATAAATAGCCTTTGCTGAAACTTCCCGTAATTTAAGAAGAGTCTGCACAAAGCGCGGGATCCAGGGAGTCGTCTTGGGGTGGAATGTACAAAAGTCAGTTGTGCTGGCCAAAGACTGAGTTTGAAATTCTACCCTGCACCCAGCCCTTGTTCTGAATTTCTGAACTTGAGCTGCTGATGTTATTCCAGGTTAGCAACAGCTCTGCGACTGGGGAGGGGTGGGGCCCGCCCCGAGATCCACTTCCGGACTTCAGTCTGGAGGACAACTCCTTCAGCCTGCAGGACGATCTTGACCCCAAGTCAAAGCCCTTCCATTTGCTCTATGGATTCCCGCTTGCCCAGAAGTGTAAGCACTCTGTTGACTTGGTTTTGTTTTTTCATGCCAATATTAGCAAGTATTTATTTCATTTATTAAATATATGTTGGGCATCATACACCATGCTAGGCAGAACCGGTACCGGTTAGGGAAGTTTTAAAAAGCATTTTTGTTTTGTTGGAAGCAATGAATAGCTGCATAACAATACTTAAAGTATTTTAAGTACGTGCATTACTTCTCCAATTGGTTATGAAACCTTCCTTAGAACTCATCTGAACTGTGCTGTCAGTGACGGTTTAAGGACTGAATTCTGCAGATTACGGAGAACTAGTACAGCGCAGCTGATCCCCAGCTCAATACTAGGAATTCTGGCCTTCTGAATGCAGTATGTGAAAACTGCAACCCTTAATAGGTCATCCTGCTGGGAATTCTGATGAGTGTTCCTGTAGAACGTATTCTGAGTACACATTCATTCCTATATGGCATGCCTACATTTTTTAAGTACTTTTATTTGCTTTTTCCAAAATTTCCAAAGGCCAGAATCTCAGTGTGGGCCATGAGGCAGCACATTTTTCAATTTTAAAATATTGAATTACATGCAAACCTCAAAAGGGAAAAGAAAAGAAACAGCAATGCTTGTTCTGATCTTTGCTTTAAAAATGACTGAATCAATTTATTTTTTAGCTGTTGATTTTTAAAGTAACCCTTTCACCAGGAAGGACAGGAATGTCAAGAAGCTGAGCCCATTAGGTTTGTATTTTCTCAATCTGAAAATGCATGCAAAACAGCACATTTTAAAACGCAGACCTATGACCGTATATGTAAATGGAATATTTAATAAATGCAAAGCCCCTTTAAAATAGTAACCAATAGGCTGACATGTCACATAATAAACTCAAGCCCAGGTTTGTGTTCATCCTTCTCGCTTCCTTAATGTCCAGTGAATTGTACTGAAGTCTTATAATACTGAAGACATACGATCAGCCCTGAGAGATGGAAGTGACTTCCTAACACCATCATTCACCTATTGTTTTTTTTCTCAAAGTATATTGTGATGCTTAAATGGCTATTTCTTCTGATTTGGATATCGAGTGAAAAGAATCTGGAAGTACATTATTAGAAATACTGAAATAATCCATAAAAAGGCTGCTGCTCTTGGTATGAGATTTAATTCCTTTACTAGTGAATGTTTTCTTCTAGCCCTCCAAAATACTTTACAAACAACCACATGCATGACTACATCTAACACGGAAAGACTGCTGTCCTCCGTGATTAAAATCTAACCCTGGACAATGGGAAATAGCTTTTTAGCAGCTGATATTTCCAGCATAGTTTTTACACTTTATTCAGGAACAGCCCAAATGGTGCTGCTGGTGAAATACTTCTGAGTCAAAATCGGGTCTGATTGTTGACCTCCTGAACTGAAGTGCATCGGGAGGGGGGGGCAGGACTGGGTCACCACCCTGCTCACAGAAGGAGAGGGGCCTACGAGAGGAACTCTTGTGGAGAAGAGGAGAAGCCCCACAGGGATCCTGTGTGTTGAAGAGGACCAAGCAGCTTGCTGAATGCTCAAGTGCAGACAGCAGTGATTCTGTTTAAAAACCTGCAGAAAATTAAACAAGGGACTTGTTCATTGTTAGTGTGCATGAGAGAGTTCTCTCAATCCTTTTTTTTTTTCAGGAGGAAGGAAACCCCAGGAGAGATATGTGAAAAGAAATATTTTAAAGATCCAGGTATGCACTATGGAATGCTGAACGAAAAGGGTAGGTAAGGAAAACAACATCCAACATTGGGAATCATTTATTCATTCATTTGTTCAGCAAGTGTTTATTGAGCACTTACTAGCTCCCAGCACTAATCAAGCCTTCAGGATACAGACCCTTCCAAATGAGGCTGACACTGTGCTCAGTAAAATTAATCCTTGCCATTAGTTGCCATTGCTAGAGGAAAGAAAAGAGAAATTCATGATTTATTGCTAGGTGCTAACTCTTCACTTTCCTTCAGGACTAGGGTGTCCCTTTGGCCAGTGGAGTCAGAGAGATTCCAAAAGGTATTTTATCTATTGATTTACTCAAATTTAGGTCCTAAAAGCTATCTGAATTTATCTACCTTTACCACGAGCAAAGAAAATTAATATTCTCAAGCACCAACTCATCAGCCAGGGGTAGTAGAAATAGCTCCTTAAATACACACACTAGCATCCCATTGCTGGTATAATCAGCTTCTTACAGATGAGGAAACTGAAGCCCAGAGCATTACATTTCTTGCACATACAGTGACTTGGCAGAAAGTGTAGAGCTTGAATCGAAATCAATGTTCTCCCAAGTCTGTCTTCTTCCAGCAAAAGAATTAGCCAAACTGACCCTGTAACTAGTGAAGTCTTATATAAGTGTAAGATATATTCTGGCAACCACTAGTTCTTTTTTTTTTTTTTAATTTTAAAAAATAAAAGTACAAAAACATATTAACAAACAGACACCAATTAGCATAAAAAATAGTACAATCACAACTAATCTATAGACAAGGTGACATGGTCTCAACAATGGTTATTGCTTTATCCATTGATATCTTCGAAGTGTAAATATATGAACCCATATACAGACATGCAAATTTAGTCAGACAATTAATCCTCTCAACAACAGAAAAAACACAAAAACCAAAAATCCAAAGACAAAAAACAAAACAGGCAAACAACAACAACAAAACCACCAATAGTTGCTGCTTTGCATATTGATATCTTCGAAGTGTGTGTTCAGGATTACACATACAGACATACAAGATTGATCAAATAACCCGTGATCGATTATTCCTTACAACCACTAGTTCTTACGTTATTTAAAAAATATCAGTTTTGATAGTGGTGAAACACAGGAAAGGATGATCATTTTGTTATTTTTAGTAAAATTATTTCTAAGTATCCTCCCATTTTTTCACTCGAATGAATGTTACATCAATTGTCTGGTAATAATAATACTCATATTTGTGGACATCTTGCCTGGTGTGGTTCCTGCCCCAGGTTCTCTGCCTGTTGGGTGGATTTGGGTTCTCAAGCTAACACCTCTCATCCAGGCTGTGTGCATTAGTCTACCATGTTAAAGGCTGAGTTTCTTCTAATTAGGCACCTTTCCAAAAAGAACAAAATGCAATGAGAACATCATCTGAATGATTTCCAGCTATTTACTGATTGCATCTTTTCTACAACCCCACAAGATTTACAAATTAAATTTTCTTTATATTCATTTTCTGTAACTCTCACAATAGTTCAACGTTATGTGAATGTCAAAGTGCAACCTTGAGATAGAAGGAATTTTAGCACATTAATTTGCAAGCTCTAGAAAAATACCAATGAATCTTTGGAACTTGGGCAAATGCTGTTGATGCAGGAAGATTCTCTCCTGGCCCTTGATTGGTAGAGCAGGCAGTGACATCACAGTTTTGAGCAAATAAATGTGGAACTCCTGGCATGAAGGCTTAGTGTCTTGTCAATTACAATTCTATTACCTTTCTGCCCTGAGTGCAACCCATAGTGAAAGTGACTTTGCAGGTTGACTCTTTTCCCTGTAGCACATCGCTACATTTGTGCTCCCAAATGCACTGTTCCTTTTCTTTTTAAAGAATTTTTTTTAATACTGTTTTGATTTTTTTTCCAGTACTGGGTATCAAACTCAGGACCTTGAGCTTGCCAGGCAGGCGCTCATGCCACTGAGCTATATCCCCAGCCTCCCTCTCCCCACCACTGTTCCCTTTTACCAGCTATCTGAGGCTAAAGGTTTTCTGTCATCCTAGCAATATATTAGGGTGGATTCTGCAATTCACAAAACACTTTCACATGCATTCTCCCATTTGGGTTCTCACAGCATTGCTACAAAGGCAAGGCTGGCATTTTCCTCAATTTGCAAGTGGAGACCAAAGCACCTAAGATTCAGAGATCTGCCGTGATGGTCCCAGGATAAAGCAGCCAGAGTGTAGGAGTCGCTATTCATCCTCCGCAAAATAACCAGTGGAGGCCCCTCACTGAGCTGCCAGCGCCTCCACTAAAAACTTCCAGGATCTGCTCACACATATAAATAATGGCAATATCAAGCTTCATGTGCTGAAAGAGAAACATTCAACTCTCCATTTCCCCCAAGGCCTCTTAGAGTAACCTTTTCCTTCTTCTGCCACCTTCTATTCCTGGCAAGATGGCCCTATGTACCATCTGTGCGCGATGGAACCAGGTTTCATCTCCTGCTTTCACTCTCTGGGCTATTTCAGGTTGATGTGTAAAAGCTGCTCTGCTGTCCAGCTACTGGTCTTGTGGACAGTGGAAGTGAGTGAATTATGCTAAAATAATACTAGCTTCGCTGAATTTTAAGGAGTTATATTCACAGGAACAGAATATTTGGCGCCTTCCTTCCGCTGGACATATGTATCTGATGCTGGGTGCTGGGTTTTTTTTTGTTTTTTTTTACAGTAACTTAAAGAGATTCTCTGTTTTCCTTCTCTTAAATATTCATCGTTAGCCCTCTGTCACCATGCATTTAACACATGTGAGGGATATTCCACATCCCTGCCGCCACATGATGGACACTGCTGATCCTGTATCCGGCTGCATCTTCAGCATCTTGGCCTCCACCTGGGGTGTTAACCAGATTATTTTTCTATCACGCTTGCCCATGCTGAATATGCTGAATACTGTGTCTCTAAACTGGCTAGCCCGCTCTCACAGCCTGAGTCTCTATTATCGGCAGCCACAGCCTGCATATGTTTATTGGGTTTCCGTCCTTAGGGAATCCTCTCTCTCTCTGCCCTTCCTTGAGTAACAAAATCTCTGGATTTCCCCTCTTCTGTTACATCTCCTGAAATACTCACCTTTGAATGTCTATTCGGAATGGCTACAGAAAGCTTTCCCACCATGGTAACATGCCCCTGCCTGCTTTGCATTCTGGCACACGACAGTGTGATTATTTTATGCATGCTTGCCTTGTGTCTTTGGCTGGGTTCAGTCCCATTGCATCTTTTGCTGCAGTTTCTGTAAGCACAGCAGCTCCCAAGCTGTTCTAAAATGGGGAGCCTCTTTCTCTCCAAATCCTGCCCTGTTTGTTTCAGATGTGCCTTTTTACACCAATCTCTTGGTGAAAGCAATATGAACTACTCCTAAGCTGCCGTATTCAGACAGTTCTGCAAAGTGGGAGATTTCTATTTCAGCACTGAACCCTTTTCTATATGCAAACAGAGAAGCCGGTGAGAATGAAGCTTGGGTGCTGTAGATGAACCACAAGCAGGCTGGATTTTCTACAAATAGCATTTCTCCTCACAGGGACGAACTCAAGACATGGGAGGAAGCCCAAGACTGGCAGTACCTGCTCTTACCCCGATATCCCCAGGATGGCACAACACATCTTTTTTTTCCAATTTAATCTGTAAGATTACAGACTTGTTTCACTGTTCTTTAAAAATGACTATTCTCTTTTGCTTATGTTTTTTCAGACCACTGTAAAGATGATGGAGGCCATGCAAAGTCTATTCCGTTTACTGGGATAATTATGGTCCTGGTAGAAGTCCAGTATATGATTTTGTTTTCTTTCTACATAAAGTTGCTTAGGAACTAAGGAACCATTTACCAACTGTGATTTACCCAGGAGAAAATGCGACTGAAAACATCTCAAGCACAAGAAGCTTTCTCTGCAGCAGATTTTCACAAGGAGCCTGCTTTATCCTTACTGTGAATTAGGGATAAATTTGCACTTACCCTTGGGAGAGAGCCTGTCAGGGTTTTGACAGGTCTTCCTTAGGATTCTCACTTTAGAGGAGCAAAGGAGGCTCAAAGAGGTCAAGTGAACTTCCTGAGGTCATAGACAAAACCCTTCCCAGTGGAGTGTTTCCACGGAGCCTGGAACTGCAGGGCTGATGATGTGTCCCACAGTGCTATGTGCAGAAGGGAGCAAGAGAATGCGCCTTGTGGACCAGCTTGCTGCCAGAAGAGGACCCAGCAGAGTCTGGCTTTACTTAAATAGACAGTTGGACTGACCGGGCGTCAACCATGCTTACTCACCAAAAGGGAGTAACAAAATAGTTTTAATTGTCCATTATTTTTTACTGAATGATTGTTATACAAAGGACACTGCCCAGCACATCCTTAGAAAAATGCTAAGAAATATTGTTTGTCTTCTAGAAGCTTTCCATGTAAGTGGAGAAAGAAGTTGTATTGGCTGAACTGAATATCATCCAACCATGAAGTTCTGTTTGTTAGTGTAATTAGGGGGCCATAGGAGATGCTCAATATTTACTCAAAAGTTAATATCTATAAACTGGGGGAGTGAGGTACACCTGTAATCCCAGCTAAAAAAGGAAGATTGTGAAATTGAGGCCAGACTGGTATACGTAGTAAGTCCCAAGTCAGCCTGGAGTACATAGTAAAACCCTGTCTCCAAAAAAAAGGGAGGGGAAGGGAAGGGAAGGGAAGGAAATGGGAGGGGAGAGGAAGAGAGGGGAGGGCAGGGGAGGGGAGGGCAGGGGAGGGGAGGAAGGTGAAAATGAATTGTTATTTACTCATTTCCAAGAATGCAATTACATTCTGCCAGGATGGTTGTGTGTGTGATTTGATTGCCTGAAGTTTACATAGGCAGGTTCAGAAAGGTAAGACTTGAATTGACTTGTAGAGTGCATTTAAACCATTGTTTTAACTTTTAGTTTTTAACTATTCACCAGGAAAATAGCAGTGTTACAATGCCTATGTACAGACCTTATGTGTTTAACTTTTTCATCAGATGTCCCACTGCTGGCCATTCTCTGACCTAGCATACAATCCAAGATCACACACATTTCCTTGCCCATTTTCAGTCTGGATCTGTCTTCACGTGCCCTTCATGACCCTCGTACTTTGGAAAAGGACTGATGATTTTGCAGAGTACCTTTCACTTTGGATCTTTTTGATGTGTTCTCTTGAATAAGTTTAGATTATGTCTTTTTTGGCAAGAATGCCATCAAAACAGCGCTGTGCTTTTCTCCGTGTTGTACCAGGAGGTGCCGATGTCACCACGCACATTACAGATGACATTAGCTTTGATCATTTGGTTACAGCCATATTGGACAAGTATCTCCACTAAAAGGCTACTATGTCCTTCCTCCTTGTAATTAACAAGTTTCTTATGGGGAAATACTTTGAAGTCATGCAAATATCTTACTTCTCATTATACTTTTACCTCCTAATTTTATTTCTTACCCATGATTCTTGCTTACAGTTATTACTGTGGTGTTTGCCAACTGGTAATTTCCTCTGTGCAACATTCCTGTCTGCAGTGATTAATCAGAATTAAGCTGTGAAGAACTTTCTCTCACCTCATCTTTATTTACTGAAGTGTTTTTAAAATAAAGAATGAGATTACATGGAGGCAGGGTGCCAGCCACAAATTCACAGAGAAGGGAGTGAGAGGGATGTGAGAAGTGATAACCAGATTGTTTGAGTGAAACAAAGAATAGAAGCTGGCCGGACCTGCAATCAGAAGTGTCATTTGCTGAGATAGAAAGTGAAAACTCTTACACAGTTTCTGAGAAGGCAGAAACATATTCAGAGGGATGTTCAAAGATGGTCATCTTGGTAAGCTGATGACCAAAGGTTGGCAACCAGAACAAGGTATTTGAGGACAGGTGGGGCTTGAAAGGGATAAATTAATTTGTAGAGGAGAAAAGGATTCTTCTGACTTGAGTGTCTACAAGAAGAATGGTACCTCTAACTAGATAGGTGGAAATGCTAAGCATTTAGCAGGAAAATACAAGCATCACCCCTGAGTTAGGGTTATCTCAAAGACATCCATGAGAAGATCTCAGAACCTGGGAAATGAAGGTGTATCAACAATGATTGTTGGAGGGGACAGGCTTTCTGAAGTTCATCTTGGGAAACTTTGATCCTTTATTTCTTTATGCTACTTTAACTAAAGTGAATCATGGTCCATGACCAATGACAGTTAGGTAGGACCAAATCACTCACAAGAATGTTTATTTACCAAACTTTCTGCATTACGGCAAAAGAAGAAAGGCAGCATCCAGGGGCTCTGTAGGACACGGCTTCCCTACTCCAGTCTCCTAATGAACCCAGGGTGTTGGATCTGCTCTGTGTTCGTCATTCTCCCCCAGAGAGCTAGGAATACGGTGAGCTAGAGAATCATAGAACAATTCTCATTCCACCCTCTCTCCCAGCTCCTGCTCAAAGAATCTGGTTTAATTTGTCCTCGAGTCTAGTCCAGTACCTTAGCAGAGCCAGTCCTAGTCTCCCATGACAATGTTTTGAAATAATGGCTTTGGCGACACAAACTGAAACTACTTTCACTTCTCTCCTTGGCTAGTGAAGGTAGTGATCACTCCTGCAACTTCCTGTCCTGGGCCTGGTAATGGCACCAGAGCTTTCTCCTATTTCTCCTGGGCCTCTCACAGGGTGACTAAGCCTATCTGACAGGAGACAGCAGCCCGGAGTAGAAGTCTCTCCTTTCTCTAGTCCTTAGTTGAGGGCTGTCCTTAACCAAGAAGCAGAACCTATTTCTCCCAATGGGATGGCAGCAGCAGGGAGATGCTCTGGGTAAAACTATGGGGAAACCTCCAAAATTTCTCTTTTGGAACACAGGGCTCTCAGCCACCAGCTGAATTTTTGTGTGGCAGGGAAGGTCAGAGCATTGGCCTGAGACTTGAAGCAGAAGCGGGAGGGAAGCAGCTTCCTCACCAGCACTCCAAGCCCCGAACCTTGCAAAGAGTGGATTTTCATTTTCCTACTGAGAGCAGGGATGGAGGGTACAGTGCTGTTAGTGAAACCAAGCATTGATTCAACCCTAACTGCATTCGGACCTCAGCATTACACTTACCATACGACCTCAGACAAATCACACTGTCCGTACCTGCGCTTTCACGAAACAAGATGACACTTGGACAGCACTCAGAGAAGGGGGCCAGGACTGGCATCATCGATGAGACTGGATGTCCCAGGGCCATGTTCTCATGTTCCTTGGCTCGTGCCTTGGTGATCTATTTTGATCATCCATGTTGCCTTCTTGCCCCATTACCACTGACCTTATCTCAAGAGACTGTTCTCAGGAAATTGGATTATGTCTACTAACAAAAATGTTACACGTTCTCAGGTGTAGATTATTAAGATGGTATCTGTTTCAAATACCACAGTATAGTTTTTAAGTATCAGCAAATAAAAACCAAAGCAAAGTGCCACAGACTAAAACCACTTCCCATACCAGACACAAGAAACAGTGCCTGACCGTGGGACGCTCCTCCTGCTTTGACACATGCTTCACTCACCCTGTGTCTGGGCGAACCATCCTGATGGCCATGCTACAATACATACTTTGTGCCTTTACTTTTAAGAGTGCAGTTTAGTTTCAATTATTTGTGATAATTCTTAATAGCATATATTACCCAAATAATGATGACCTTGTGTGGAGAGGCCTTACTGAAGATCACTGTTATTAAGTCTTGCTGAGAAGTGGGGCATGACTGCCAAACTTTTTATAAGAATTACAGGGTTATGAGGCTAAAAGCCTGGACGGCAGGACTCGGCAGCACAAGACAAAGACACAAGACTGCTGGAGCCCGTGGGTACCAGAAGATCTAAAGGAGGAAGTTGGTGGACCGAAAGTGTTGTTAAAGGGCAGGGTGCCAAGAATCTCATAGCATTCCTGTGAAGGGAGCCCTTGCACTAATTAGGTCCTCTGATCCCCTTAAAGTAAAGGGAAGAAGTTTCTGCCTAATCCTAATCTGCCCAGGTTACATGTTTTATGAGTGTGTGTCTATGCTCTGGTTGCTTTATTTACACGTGGACTACCATGTATCACGGCAAAGATGGAAAGACAGAAAACTGCTCCTAAGAATCTTCTCCATGAGATGTGGCAGTACAGACTGCAATCCCAGCACTCTGGGAGGCTGAGGCAGAAGGGTGGCAAGTTTGAGCTATGCCCAGGCAACTGTGGGACTTGGTGAGACCATGTCTCAAAATTTAAAAAATTGAAAAGCAGGAGAAAGAGAAGATGAGAAGAAGAAAAAGAAAGAAGAGAAGGAAGGGGAGGAGAGGAGGAGGAGAGAGAAGGAAAAGGAGGAGGAGAAGGAGATGAAGAAGAGAAGGGAAGGGAGTGGGGAGAGAAGGAAGAGAGAGATTTACCCAGTGAGCAATACTTTAAAAATCCTGACTAGGCACAGAATTTTGCCTTGAGTATCTTTGAAGAGTCTGTGAAGATATCATTATTGGCCATAGGTTTCTCTTCAAGCCTAGGGAAAGAATGCACAGACATGGCTATTAGGCCAGTTAAAAGATGAGAAGTGCTCAGCCCTTTAGATTCCTCCTAAAAATAATCTATGGCAGAGTATTCCTGCTTAGCTTCTGCACGTGTGCTCACTAAACCCTCTGAGAGTAACAGCTGATGTCAACACGTTGAAAACAATATCATTTTCATCATTTGAGTTCATGTGAACCTCCTGGTGGGTGGCAGAGTGATTAAAACTTTCTGTGGCCTGATTTATTTTCATACTGATTTGCAAGCCTGCTGTAGCATTTCTACACTCCTTTTAATTTAGGCATTTATTGCACACTTTACAAGGCACTTGAGTAATATGATATCAAACTTAAAAGTGGTATTGTATATACAGAAACTCTATTAATAAAAATGACTAAGTAGTGCTATTTATTTACAGTAAAAGGAGCCTAGCTCATAAGCATGATGGAAGATTTCTCTATGCATAATGACTTAATTAACAATTTGGACGTTAGTTTTTCTCGTGCTATCTGAATGATTGATTTCTACCAAATTCATTGGATTTGCCCTAAACCTAGTTTTTAAAATTTGGACACAATTCTCTATATAAATGTATAAAACTTCTCTCCAGATATGTTTTTAAGTCACTGTCCTACAAAATGTTGATCTGGTCAAAACTGAGCATTGTGAGAACCATGTTGCAACCACAATGCTATCATCCTTCAGCCACCCTCCACACCCAATGGAAGACTGGTTCTGGGCGCCCCAGGAATATCCAAGTCCAGAGATGCTGAAGTCCTTTATATGAAATGGTGGAGCATTTGCATATAACTTAGGGATACTCTCATGTGTACTTTAATCATCTCTAGGTCATTTATAATATTTAATTCAGGGTAAATGCCTTGTTATGCTACATTACTTAAGGAATAATGACAAGAAAAAAGTCAGTATATACAATTGCCTCTACAGCAAGATGACATCTTTTCCCAATATTTTCCATATATGGTTGGTTGAACGCACTGAGGTGGAGGGCCAGCCATATAGCTCTCACCCTATTGACAAACCAAGTGAATTAAGCGGAGCTCTGGTTGTCTTTCTTACTAGGCATTGCTTTCCAAGCCTGCAAACCTGGTGTTTCTTCAAAGGACTTTTAACATTCATCTCAGATCCCAAATTCTGTGAAAGAACTGGAACGTGGCGTGATCTCATTTGATTTTACTCACAAGGAATCTAAATTTGTCATCCTTCTAATCCCATGACCTTTGTAGAAATTAAATTAGCAAGACAAGCCCAGTGGACCCTCCACAGCCAACAGGATAACCAGGAACAGTTATCTGGCAGTTTCTCTTTATTACCTTCATCAAGTCCTTTTTGCAAAGAAACAGTGATCCTTGAATCGTGTTCCTCTGAGTAGCTTCAGCAACCTTATGTGAGATGTGAAAGTGCTCAGGACCCCCCAGGCACATAGAATCAGAATCCACAGGGTTGGGGGAGCTGCTGTGGAGTTCTGACTCTCCCTAAAGCTGGAAAACTATCAAGTTAGAGACATATTCCACCGTAAATTGGCCAGAAGTAAACGAATCCATTGTTTAGGCCTCTTTTGGTGGCTTCTCTTTTTAGGGGTACATTGCAATCAAGATTTCTATTTGACATCAAACTAACCCTGCACTGACAGGTTAAGAACCTGGAATTTAAAAAAATTATATGAGATGTTCATTTGTGTATGTTCGTGATGCTCAGCTAAACATGCTCAGAGTTCATAGTACATTCATCCTGGTCAGTTCCCACTTCCTGAGTTTAAACATATTGCAGAGAAATCTTTACCTCACCATCTTGCTGTTGTTCTCAGACAGTTAAACATCCACTTCCTACTCCTAGGGTGAACCTAACTCATTTTCCATCCTCAGAAGAAATTTTTAAAATCAGGTGAAAGGAAAATCAAAGACTGGAAGATGTCACAGATCACATACCTACTACACTCAGTTCAAGTACCAGGTATATTTAGCTAAGCTCTGCCATGGAATTTACTATTATCCTCCTGGCCCTTTTGCATGTTTATATGTAATGTGTAAAAATGAAATAGTTTCCATGGTTCAACCTTGATGAGAGTCCTGAAGTATCTTAGCAGCAATCTCACTTCTCAAGTGAGGAAAACTGAGGCATGAAAGGGTTAATTAGCCATACCATTAGCTAAAACTCCCTCTTGACTGTTTCAAGTGAAAATTCCCTTAAGTCGTATTTCCAAGTCTGGTACATGTGTGTGTCTGATAAATTATCACTGCTATTCTACTGTTCATATTTTTGAAAAATTCAGATCATTCATTCATACTGTTTGAGATTTGAATGTATTTATTACTTATAGATATTTATTAAGTACTTAAGAGGACAAAGCACTTATCTTTAGTTCTTGGGAATGACAAACTAAGAATTTTGTACTGTAGTCTGGAATAGGTTAGAGGAAGTGGAGGCAGATGAAAACAAAATACATGTATGAAATATGTATGTATAAGATGTATGAAATATAACTGTTCACAAAGATATGCAAACAACCAGAAACACACAGGTGTGAGTGACAGAAAAGGAGTGTTGTCAAATATTCCATGGTCTTCCCACATTTCCCAGCATCCCTTGTGGCCCCATAATTAGTTCTAATTGACTGTTTGAAAAAAATCACAGCAGCTAAGATCCATGTTGGCTTTTCCTTTTCTTCCCTTGCACAGCTTGGGAGACCATATGTTCCAGAAAGCCTATCTATGGAGTAAACATAGCCTGTCCACCCCCCATAAGACTTGATCTGAGAGAAAAATAAAATCTCACTATGTGAAGTAAGGCTCTGAGGTGTGGAGATTTGTCTATTGCAACATGTGTTGTTAATTACCTTGGCTCTTCCAATGTGAGATTGTGGAGCTGTACTGGGCATGTGCGTCTGCCTCCCAGCCCACAATTCCCCTCATGAGGAATCCCTCTACTTTGTCCATGTAACGGAATTATAGCCTTTTAGGACATAAATGCCAAGTCCTTCTTGTGCTGATTCAGTGAATATTTTTCCACATTTGTTACGTGTGTAAAAGGTATGCACTAGGCATGCATCTATTCTTATGGATTCCACTAAGACAGATCAGTTACACCGGACTTACACTATAGTGGGAAGAAAGAAAATCTGGTAAACAATCATAATCTAGCCCCAGGTAGAAGCCATTTCTTCCTATCTTGAGCACTGGCAGTTGCTCATACACACTTAGCATGTTCTAATCCCTATGGCTGTTATTTTTCTTTTTTTTATCCAACCCTTTTAAAAAAAATTTTTATTTTAAAGACAAAAGAATGGAGACATATGAACCGGAATAAGCCATAAACAATACCAAAAATACAAAATTATACAGAATATAGTAGGGAATTAGCACTGATGTTGTATTACATAATACTATCTTCACATTAGTTATCACATAAACATTAAAGGAAATATCACATTATAGAGATGATAGTAGGGAATTTGCACTGGATGCTGTATAATATAAAGTTATCTTCATTTCTGCTAGTACAAAAACGACTGAGGAAATACAGAATTATAGAGAACATAGAAGGGAATTAGCTCTGGATGCTGTCCTACATACTGTTACCTTCATCTTTGTTACTCAGTTACACAGATGATGGCCCTTTCGATCAGTTCGTTTTTTCTCCTCCCTCGTCTCCGTTGCCCTACCACTCAATCAGTCATCTTCCCTGTGATAATAACTGTACTCCTGGGTTTATCTATATCCTTGGACTCTCACCTTGGGAAGAGATATAGCTGCCTCAGACTATACTATGACATACAGGGGTGTATACAAACTGCCATGGTTGGAGGTGGAAAAGCACGTATGCTCACAGCGGACCGCCCGGCTCCGCCCTGTCGTCGTGCTATGGGTGGGGGCGGGTCCAGCCCATGAGGTGTCCTCAGCGGGGCCCTCAGCGGAGCAGCCGCCTATGGCTGTTATTATTAGCGTATCTTTTCTCCCTGCACCACCAGACAAATAGCAGAAACTTTATCTTGTTTATTTATGACTCTTCCACTCCTTTTTTGTACATAAGAGATGTTTGGGTGATAATTATCAATTATATGTGTATATGAAAATAATTTAATTGTTAAAATTATTTCTGAGAAATAATATTGGCTGGTCAGTGTCTCATTGCTGAGAACGAACACCCAACACTCACAAGTTAAGGGAGCGTCACAGTTTGTAGAGGTTTTAGTCCATAATCAGCTGGTTCCAAGACAGGGTGGCATTGCAGACCAGAATCACAGAGGATAAACAGGTCATGGTGGGCAGAAGGTAGCCAAGTGAGCAAGGGGCAAGACAAGGCTCTTTCTTTTCTTTATACTGTATCTAAGCTACCGGGATTAGGGCAGTGCCAAACCAATCAGTGAACTGACTGAGTAATCATTCACCTTTAATCCAAGCACTCTCGATCCTAGCTTTGTACCATGAATCCATCACACACTCTATATTCAGCCACCTCTGAAAAATCCCCACTTATGACTGCATGAGGCTTGGGGGAGACATCTAGACACAAGCCATAACAGGCAGTGTCAAGGAAGGTTTTATGGATAATTTTCAGGAGCATTCAATTGTGCTGTAGTGATTCAAAATTAGGTATTTTCCTCTTGTATGCGTGGTGCTCCATAAATATATTGAATGAATACACTCAGTGGATGGGTTTCCCACTTTCTTGTTGATAATACCTCTCTTGAGTGAATGAATTCCGATCCTAATGTACCTTCGCTAAGTGAATGAGGATACACCTTGCATTATTGCAGCAGATAGAGATGTCTCCAAGTCATCGGTCATTTTTTTTCACATCTTGAAATTCCACATGCTTACATTATTTCTTGTCATTTAAACCATCTCAAATGTAATTTTCTTTATAAATAGGAACTCATTTGGCAAAGAGAAGAGGAATTTTGTTTAAAGTTTAGTGAATGGTTGTCTTCTTAAGTTCCTGCTAATTTAAATTTTTTTCCAGGATTGAAAGAAAGTATTTAGATTTTTATAGTAACTTAATGAATTCAGTTTTCCAAAGTTTATATCGGAGCAAACTAAAGACTAAAATAAAATTTAGTTCCATTTTAAAGTGTTTTACTAAAATTATAAAACAATTGGAAAAATTTGTCTTTATTTGTTTTCTACCACTTCTCATTGTTTTGTATGTTATATTCTTTTATATACTTCTGTGTTGTTCTTGTCATGATGATGTGATTTCTTTGGAGGGATATCCTGAGGATTGAACCCAGGGCCTTAGCACTGAGTTACTTCCAAACCCCTTTTTATTTTTGAAATTCTAATGTTTTATTTTTAGACAGAATCTCTCTGTGTCATCGGGATGGGCTCAGATTCATAGTCTACCTGCTGGGATTACAGGTATGTACTACCATCCCTAGCTAGATGATGGGGTATGTTACATAAAGCTTTTTACCCCTAGATAATAATACCACCTGGAGTATTGCCTAAACAACTATTTGCCTATATTGATTGATATTTCTAAACATTAATGATTTTGCCTTTGAACAATTATTTACCAGGCATCTTAAACTTTTATAAGTGGTCATTATATTATTAAGGTTGAATTTGCTTTCATATAAAACTAGAGGCTACCCTCCCTGTCTAATAATACTATTCAATAAATATCAAGTAGAAACTGCTATTAAAAATAAATAAAAGACTCGGATGAAGCAGAAAATTTAATCTGGCACAATGAAGCAAATGTAAGTTTCATTAAAGAAGATACAGAATAATAGTAGTACCTTATGCTAAGCATCTTTTAATCAATGGAGTGTTTACTAGGCTCCAGACAGCCAGGCGGGAGTCTCTCCTATTATTTTTGGAGGTGTACAATCTTGCAAATGTAGTGTCCAGCGTGGAATGAATCTCGTGATCTCCGTGTAATTCACCAGAGCTTTTCCAAGCCCAAAGATTCATTTTAATTACAGACTTAATAAGATGCATATTTTTTTGCCTATGTTCTTATTCACTTGTTTTTTTTTTTTAATGTAGCTTGGTATTTGTTCTGTTGATTTTGGTCATTTTCAATGGTGTGACATGGAATGGATTAGACCCATCCTGGGTGAATATGTATTAAATAAGTCCTATCGTTCGGGACATTTATTTCTACAAACAAGGAAGTTAAATTGCTTTTGTTCCTGAAGAGGTTTTCTGAAATGAGCTCAGTTAAACTCAACTGACTTCAAATCAGTATATAAAATATTATATTGGACACCTACTCTTTTCCAGGTACTTTAGGAATGAAAGGATTGGCAAGGGACGAGACTAGATGGCCCAAATCAGGCATCTTACTTTAGTAGAGTAGATCATAGAATCCCAGAATGTTAAAGCTGGAAGGAACCTTATACAGCTAAGTGGACCACTGGTTTGTAGGTGAGCAGGCAGGGAGCCATAGTGAAGTAAGGACAGATGCTCAGAATTCACAGCTTGAACCTTAGTCTCAGGCCCACTGCAAGTCTGGTGACCTTTCCATTCATCAGTTTTCCTTTTTTCATATTTTGAGTAAAATCTGTCTTAGGTGAAGTCACTATCTACTTGTGTCTCCACCTCTCTACTAATAGGGCTGTGATTAAGAATGGTACACCTTCTCAATGGACTGTCACACAGCCATTAGAGTATTTATGAAGATTGCATAATAACACAGCAGTGTGGCCAGGGGTAATAAGGGAAGAAGCAGGAAGTAAAGCTGTGTGTATAACATAATGACATTTTAAAGAAGACTTTAAATAAAAGAGTTGATAGCAATAGAAACATACTTAAATGGTGGGTACAACTAAAGAAAATAGTACCCTTTATTCCTACTTTCTAATATTTTAATTAAAACTTTGTAAGAGGGGACTGTTATAAAGTGGAAAAGTGAAAACACTGTTCTGCTATGTTCAAAAATGCTTGAGGCAGAGCCATTTTGTGAGGGGTCTGAAGATGTATCTGGAACAGAATAAACAAATACACTGGCAAGTGAACTGCAGGTTAGAGAGGCTGGAGTGGGGTGCCAGTCATATTCCTGGGACCTTTCCTTCACAAGAGAGCTGATGGGAGGTGTGACTTGGGTCAGTGGAGGCAGGGCGTTCTCCCACCCAGAGCTCAGCCTGACCCATGACGGTGGCAGAGATTACAAGGTGCAAGGGAGGGGATCTCTCCCTAATAAGACCAATCCATAACAATCTTCCTCTCTGGCAGCACCAGGAAGAAGACTTGAGCAATACCCTCTGCATGAGTACATACAACCCAGAGAGCACCCTGACCCTGAGAAATCAGAGAGCATCAGATTATCATGAGGAGACCCTGTGCTTCAGGACACTGCTCAGCTACTCCCTTAAGTCATTATTATGATACATCTATGAACGTTCACCATTCCCCTGCAGTCACTAACTCACATCACCTTCCCTGGCTCACCCCTTTCGGTTCATTCCATGGATTCAGCGGATGCCACTGGTCTTTGAGTTGTTTCATTTGGCCTCCAAGAGGTAGATGCTGAAGTTTCTTTTTAACAACTTCATTGAAGCATAGTTTATAAGAAATACACTGCACAGATTTCAAATATGCGCCCAGGACAGTTTTGACAGATTCCCATACCCATGAAACCACAGCTGCTAATACGACAGTAGCGTTTTCATCACTGCAGAAGTGTCCCTGTGCCCATCCCTTTGAGGGTCCCTCCAAGCCCCTCCCCACTGCTATGCAGTTATTTGTCTGCTTTCTGTCATTGTAGAGTACTCTTCATTTTCTAAAACCTTCTACAAATGCAGTTACACACCATGAACTCTTTTATGTCTGGCTTCTTTAACTCACAATAATGGCTCTGATATTCATTCACGTGGTTAAAGGTATCAGTAGATGGCTTCTTCTTACTGATAATCAGTATTCTGCGGCATGGATCTATAACATTTTGTTTTTCTATTCATGTACTGATGAACATTGGAGTAATTTTCCTTTTGAAAATAATACAAATTAAGCTGCTGTGAAAATTTACTACAAGTTTTAGGGTGGAAAAATGCTTTTATTTCTCTTGGGCAAACATATAAAAGTGGAATGGCTAAGTTTCGTAGCAGAGGTATATTTACGTTACTAAGAAAATACTAAACTGTTTCTCCGTTTTACTTAGGCACAAAGATGCCTGCGTGTTCCAGTCTCTCCACCTCCTTGCTACCATTTGGTATATTCAGTCTTTAATTTAGCCACTCTGGTGGTTATATATGGATATTTCCCTGTAGGTCATGCCTCTGTATCCCGTCTTGGTCTCCCCATGAAGGAGAGCCTGGGAGAGCACTGCTGTCACCCCCACGCCACGCTGTCCAGGGAAGGACTTGATCCGTGTTGCAGTGTCTATTCTACCCTAGAAACATCTTCTTTGCTTCTGTCTGAAGATGATCCCTCAAGTCTCTTTCTGAGGCTTCTTATCTGTTCTGTCCCTGAAACAAACTAGCAGTCACTGAATACCTGCTCTGAGTTTCCCAAGGCCACTATAACAAAGGACCACATATGTGGTTGCTCTAAACAACAGAAATTTACTGTCTCTGGGTTCTGCAGTACTGAAGTCTGAAATCAAGGTGTGCACAGGGTGAGTTCCCTGTGGAAGACTGAGAAGGATCCATTGTGCTTCCTCTAGCTTCCAGTGGTTTCTGACAGTCTTCAGTGTTCTTTGGCTTTGTAGCCATGTCACTCCAGTCCTGCCTCTGGCTTTACATCAGCTTCATTTTTGTGTATTTTCACTATGTGTCTCAAATCTTCCTCTGCCTCTCTTGAAAGGACATTTGTCTTTAGATTTGAGGCTTACCTGGATTATCAAGGATTATCTCCTCATCTCAAAATCCTAATCACATCTGCAAAGACTCTTATCCCAGATGAGGTAACATTCAGATTCTAGGAATTTGACATGGACATCTTGCACAGGGCCATTTTTCAATTTACATACTTGCTAAGAACTAGGAATGATGCTAGATGCTTTACATTGACTGATTTCCTCAAAAGAAAAAGCCTTTTAGGGTATTATTCCTATTTTGGGGGTGAAACAGATTTAAAGAAGCATCTTGTCCAAATCCAGCGCCAGAAAGAAGTACTATCAATAATCAAATCTACTTTTTTCTGGCTCCTAGGTGCCTTTTGCTCCTGTGTCATAAATGTATTAAAACATCCAAATGCTGAAAGTCTCACCTGAAACATGTGTATTAGGTGAATTCTTAGATCTATTAATTTTATTTCATCATTGAAAGTTCTGAGATAACCTTTGGGTCAGTGGTTCTTAATGTTGGATGATGGGTTCTTCGCCTTTATAAAAAAATGTGCTTAGTCATCATGGCAGCAAAACCAACACAGTATCCTCCATTAAACTGATGTGGC
This sequence comes from Dinomys branickii, assembly GCA_004027595.1. Classification (NCBI taxonomy): domain Eukaryota; kingdom Metazoa; phylum Chordata; class Mammalia; order Rodentia; family Dinomyidae; genus Dinomys; species Dinomys branickii. The sequence continues at coordinate 34,180 of PVLD010017626.1, forward strand.
AGACCCTGCCTTTGTAGTCAAGTTACTTCCTCCCTCTACAGCATCCTCTTTTCCTCCTCCCAGCACACGGCCCAATCACTTACTGCCCTACCACTCCAACCGGCCCAATCACTAACCGACGTATCACCCCAAGTTACCCAATCACTACCTACCATATTGCTCCAATAACTATCCACCACATCATGCAGAGCAAACCTCCAAACCCACCCCCAGCTTCATCCTACAGAGCTACTGCTCCCTTGGCCAAGCCCTCAGAAGCTGCATGTCCCTCCTTTCCGCTGTGGTCTTCTCTGTTGTTGCAATAAAGGCATTTGTTCTGTTTTTATCTGCACCAAAATCCTAACACTGGATTCACATCTAATGAATTTATTTGGCAACCTTTTAAAAAAATGTTTGTACCAGTCAGGGTTTACTAGAGAAACAGATTTAACACAAGATATACAAATGTACAAGAAATGACCAGTTTGGCTTACAATGGTCAGCTACAGGGGTAGTAAGAAAGCATGCAGAGGGTGTCTGCACACTGGAGACTGAAGAGCCCAGGCCTGGGGCCTGGAGCTCACCTCAGTGTCCGTGCAAGTCCGTATCAAGGGCTGTTGAGTCTGTGATGAAATGCTGATGAATCTACGATGAAGGCTGGAGAGCCAACACCAGAATGCTGAAGAGTCCCAGGCGGAAGCCGAAGGGTCCGCACCGGAAGCCAGGAGAGGACCAAGCTGAAGGCGAAGGCTGGAGCTCCTGCGAAGAACCAGCAGCCAGGCCTTCCTCAATTCCTTTTTATAGTCTCCCAGCTCCGGGGAGGTGGGGGGGGTCCTCTACACCCACACCCTCTGCTTGCCTTCCTCTCACACAGGTTTAGGATGAATACAAATAAGCACCCCACCTCCCTTCTGAGTCACACAGTTAACCTTCTAAACTTCCCAAATTAACATAATTACATCCCAGAAGGGTAAGGGCGTGTCCTTTTTACCCCAAGATTTACAACTGCTGAGCTACTTAGCGAAACCTCTAGACTCCCCAGGTTGACACAATGTATCAACCATAACAATGTTCAAGGTTCCAATTTTGCTTTAAAGCTACCTAGTAACTCTTTTGTACAAGCAGAATTAAAGAACCGTAACATTCTCTAAGGAGCCTTTGGCTTTCACGTTGTCCACCATTTTCCTCAGAAGGCCTCTGAAATACGTGAAGGACACTCACTGCTTGGAAATGAGCCTCAGCACTTTCCAGTGGCAAAGCCCAAGGCCCCTGTTAGTTATATTATGAAATAGTGCCTAGAAACTGCAATACGTCTGATTTCATCGTTCAGTTATTTAAATTCTGTAGGTCTAAATGAATGAGTGAGTTACCGTATTTTACAATGCTGTCTACTTTCTCTAGTTCTTTTTGTCAATCAGGTGTTTCCTGAAGAAGGAGCTCTTTCAGATGCTTATCTGCAAAAAGTTGCACATTCACAGACTTGTTTCCAAAAACTTCACACTCAGAGGCAAACTGAAAGACTTCATACCCGCCGAAGGAATATAGAGTTGATTGTAATTTTCCTTCTTTGTATTAAGAAAGGTGTATTATTTCCTTCTCCTGCATAATTAGAAGTAGCTGGATGAATTTCATCTGATTTTCTTTCTCTCAGAATTGCCTAAGGATTAAAAGCAAAGATGGAAAAATTTATTCCCTAAAGTAAAGATTCAGGAGACAGACAGTTCTGGTACTTAATATTTGCTTCTTGGAACACGGTAATTAAAAATTTAGATACATAAGTTGATATACTTCAAGTGTTCATATGAAATATCTTATTTAAGATTCTGATTTGCCAGTACACTTCTCACAAACCCTATGCCAGTGAATGTGAGTCTACTGAGATTTCTTGTACGTGATGTTTTATTATGATTTACCTCACACAATTCAGTTGAGAAATTCCCAGTTTTCAGGTTTGTCTGTGAAAAAGATATTACATGTAATATTTATTGCTTTGCTTTTTTATATTATACTAGAAACTATATCCAGAGAACTGGCAGCCATTCTTTGCATGCACCAATTTTTCTTTTTTAATTTGTACATAATAATTGTATTCATTTGTGGGATACAGTATGATACTTCAATACACATGTTGTAATGATCAAATCAGTGTAGTTAACATTTCATCTCCCTATCATTTCTTTGTATTTGAAGACTTCAAGCTCCTCTCTTCTACTTCTTCACAAATATATAATAGATTTTTGTGAACTATAGTCACCTCACTGTGCTATAAAAAATTAGAATTTTTAATATTTTGGTATCTGTTATACAACCTCCCTCTACCTTTTAGTACCCTCCTTTCTTAGCATCTAATAATACCTATTTTACTCTCTGCTACTTTGGGACCTGCTTTTCAGTTTCCACATGTGAGAGAAGTGGTACTTATTGGTAATTCATTTTTTATCTATGTCATCTGCACTCTTTGGGACAACACAGGAAACTTGGTATAATTGGCAACTCATCTTTAAAATGCTTCCAGATCAAAGTCTCTTTTGCAGAATACTCACCTGAACATAATTAAATTAGAGCCCCAAATTTGGGTCCTGCCAAATGATAGAAAGCATTTCTGAGAGTGATCTTCTCCAGACTATAAAAAGCCTCACAGTTAAGAATGTATCACAGGTCTGTCCTTTGCCTGGCTGTACAGCAGAATGGACTGAAGTCTTCTATATGATATTATAGAGCTTTATTCCCTAGTGTAATTCCAATGAATCTGAGCAGATTTCTAACAACAATATCTCCTTGAGGATCTATTACTTGTAAGAATTAGGCAACCTGATCTTTTCCAGAAAAGACTCAGCAGGGAAATTTTAAAACTTTCCCCTTGGGATGTGCTCAGAGCAGGCAGTCCTCTGGTTGAATGGTTGGGGAAATGAGTCCCAGAAGCACTGAATGAAGGCTTGCCAAGAAATTCTTCATTGTAGCTCTTTACACAAATGCCAATAGGTAAAGGGTGTGGCTTGGACAAAAAGCTTGTTCATAATAATTTTCCACTCAGTCATCACTTAAAGAACAGTTCCCATGGTGAGTTGCTTTGGGTTGTTTGGGACTCTACAGAACTGACTGAATGTCACATGCTTGATCTGATTTAGTTATTATGAAGGAAAAAAGCCACTAACACTTCAGAGACCCATGGCTTTCCCTGTATTCATGATTTAATTAGATGCTTTCATGAATGTTGAAGGGTGAACAACAATTGAATGGATGAAGAAGTAAAAAGAGCAATTCAGATAAGAAGTGTTAGGTAAGAAAGTATCAGCGGAGCTCCATGGTGTTATCTGGATGGTGGCTAGAATGGCGGAAGTGATGAAAGACTCTGACATGTTGTGTGGGGCTCTGTGTGGCAGGTTTTGTGTCTTCCCCAGGCTCTGAAGACTGCATTTGCATAGCATTATATATATGAATAAGTAGGTGAGGGAGTGAAAGAGTGAATGAAAATACAATTTAGGTTCCTCCTAGTTCTGAGGCATGGAGAAAATCTCTGTTACAGACTCCCTCACATTGCCAGCATACAAAAAAGTCAGATTCCTCAAAGATGCTGGAGTGTGGGATGTTCCCACAAAGGTGAAACCTAGCAACTGTCAATACTAGAAAGTTATTTCAACCATCGGTCCCACATAGCAAGGCAAAGACATAAGGTTTGGTGCTCATGAGAGCTCAAGTGAGGAGGAAGAGCTATAGTCGTGGGGAGAGGGGGAGAACCCAGTGAATACCAGACACGCTCCCTGAAGCAGGGAAGAAAAAGGAAACCACACTTCCAGTTCCACTTTCCAGTGATCAGTCTCCTGATGTCCCCTCCTCTTCATTAAACCAGCTGGAAGCCAACACCAAAGCAGCTTTAAGTGGGCTCTTCCCTAGAAGGAAAGAGAACAGAGATGGAAGTGGTATAAGAATCAAACGGAGAATGATGGTCACAGATGTCAACATTGTGGTCAGATTTTACAATGTCCTTGGTACATTTTGAAAACTGCTCCCTGTCACTTAGTTTTCTGTGATGTGTTGGTGGTAACAAATCCAGGGGTTTCAAAACAGGAGAAATGGCCAGGATGTTGACCCCATGTGAAACAAAATATGAATCAGAACTGCATCAGGAGTCACCTTATATAGGAAAGGGAAACCTGAAAAAAACCTTGTAATCTCTACCTGTACTCATGAATTATAGGTAAACCTTGGTAACTTTCATGAACATTTCCTTAACCAGAAACAGACCAACACCTTCCCTCCTTCCATCCTTGCTCCATATGGGTATCTTTCAACACCACAAGACAAATGGCCTAAGAAACAAACATAGACATAGTTATCCCAGCTATTCAGGAGCCTAAAACAGGAAGATGGTCAGTTTGAGGCCAGTCTAGTCAACATAGTAAGGCCCTATCTAAAAAAAGAAAGGAAAAAGAAGAAAGGAGGTTGAGAGAGAGAGAGAGAGAGAGATCTACTTACATATGGGTAGGGGTCTTTTGGGAAGCGATTAAGATAACAAGCAAACCATTTGTCATATTTACCTAAGAAACAAGAAATAACACTGAAGTTGACCCTTTAAAGCACCATCCCAAATACACGAGGCAAATTGGTTCCAAGAAAATTGGTCAACTGTCTCAGCAATTGAGAGAGAAATTCACTCTATGATAAAAAGAACACTGTGGAATTATCCACAGTTAATTGTACAACAAGTATTTGTAAGTTTATCAAAGAAATTTTAAAAAGAGTATTATTGACTTAAAAGAAAATTAAACAAGAAGCAATACAGGCTAGAGTGAAACAAATAGCATATAAAAACCAGAAACAAAAAAGAGTCAATGTAATTTTAAAATTGTATGAAATCTTGGCCTGCATTAAATCAACTAATTGCAAGAAGAATTCAGCAAAATTTAGCACAGAGATCTAGAGATAAAAACTATGCTAATTCACTTGTAGACACATATGCAAAGTAGATTGAGATCTCGCCCTAACAGGCATAAGAGAAGTTAAGGAATGCTCTCTAGAAGGGCAGAACAACAATTTTCTAAAGAACAATGGTGGAAAATTTTCCAGCATTGATGAAATACATGACTTTACAAGGTCAGGAAGCATGATGTTAGTCAGGATCAAGTAAAAATGAGTCTGTATTTTAAAATATAATTAACAGGGTATATCATCAAAGATAAGATTTAGAAAGCTATCATGAAGAAAAAGTAGAGTAATACAAAGTAGAAACAAAGTTGATCTGAATTTATCATCGAGAAAAATAGAGGCTAGGCATGAAGTAATATCTTCTAAATGATAAAGGGAAATAAATCCATATAAGAATTCTATGTCCAGCTAAACTATCATTAATGGCGGTGGTGTTGCTGTTGGGATAATGTGAGGGAAAGACAAAAGACTTCTTATCACTCAGTACTGTATATAACAACTTGAAACATTTATTGCTTGCATGAATCCGCTAGGGCTGCTATAAGAAAACACTGTACCAGAGATAATGTGGATTAAACCACAGATACTTATTTCTCACAGTTCTGGAAGCTGCAGAGTCGAGGACTGATAAACTGGCTGTTTTTGTTCTTGGTGAAGACCCTCTTCCTGGTCTGCAGGTGGCTGTTTTCTTGCTCTATCCTCACACAGAAGATGGAGACAGAAAGAAAAACAAGCTCTCTATCTAAGTGCACTAATTCCACTGTAAAGATCCCACCATCGTGACCATATTTAGTGTGATCACTTCCCCAAGGCACCACCTCCTAATACTATCACACTGGGGCTTAGGTCTTTCACATATGGATTCTGAGGAATAAATATTCAGTCCCTAACACCACCCCTGTGTCTTCAATAAAAGATTAGAGGATGAAATAAAAATCCAAGATAAAGAAATGAGGTGAGAAACTATGATTAAGCCCAGAAATTGGTTATTGTAAAAGTTAATGAATATTCATTAGTAAATTTAGCTGATTTATATAAAATAAATCTAACAAATTTCATAGTATTATTTAAAAGATGAAGATTTTAATAATAAAATAATGATTACTGGTTTGATCATTATTGCATATCTCTATTTGTCTTCCTGAGAAACTACTTTGAAGATACCAACAGTAACGCAACAACCATTGTTAATTTCCTACCACTTTGTCTGTAACTTTGTATTGCTTGTATTGTTCTTACGCTATTTGTAAATGGATGTCTGTTAATATGTTTTCTTTATTCTTAAAATAAAATAAAATCTTTTTTAAAATAATAATTTTTATTTTGTATCTAATTGGTGCTAAAATTAAACTAGACATTACTTTTTTAATGCAGCTATAATTTATTACTGCCTCCATCAAGCTCTATAAAATAAACATACCTACTATTTTCATGACACTTAAAAAAATAAGCCTATTATTTTGGACTAGATTTAGATTTTCCAGAAATTTGCAAAAACCTAGTTTTCCTCCTTGCTAACATCTTCCCTTACTGTAGTACATTTGTTTCAACTTAGGGACCAACATTTATATAATTTGTACACTGCTCTTGAACAAACTCCACTTAGCTTCCAATGGTTCTTTCTTAATTCCCTTTATTATCCCAGGACCTGTCCAGGACACTACCTTACGCTGTATTTACTCATCGTGTTTACACAGCTTCCTCTCATCCACAACAATTTCCCAGATTGTCCTTATTTCTCACGACTTTGACAGTTTGAGAACTATCGGCAAGGTATTTTGAAGAATGTTCCTAAATTTGCTTTGTCTGATGTTTTTCTCATGGTTGGAGCAGGGTTCCGTGTTTGGGAAGAAAGATCCCAGGAGGCTCTAGGGAAGAACCTGTTTCCCGGTTTTTTCAGATTGTCACAGCATCCGCTTCCTTGCTGTTGGAGGTCTTCGGTTGCTGTTTTCTTGCTGGCTGTCTGCAAGGCTGCCTGCAGCTCCTAGAAGTCAGCTGCATTTCATGTCATATGTTTGCATTTCATCACATTCAGTCCTTCTAAGGCTTCAAATTTCTCTGGCTTCCCTATTCTGACTTCTAGACCCAGAGATCAGACTTACAGTTAATCACTGCATTTTAAGGTTAATCGATTTAGGGCCTTAATTATATCTGCAAAATCTTTTCAGAGCAATGTCTAGTTAATGTTTTATTGAGTAACAAGGAAAAGGTATGTGTACACCAGGGGTCCAGAATTTAGGATTTGGGGAA
>PVLD010017627.1:0-41335 GCA_004027595.1 Dinomys branickii
TCAGAATTAGATTCAGAGTGCCCAGTGACCCAGGCACTCGACCCCTATGGCCAAGAGAGAGGAAATTTGGCTACTGCTTCAGGTGGCAGCAGACCTTGGCATCATCCACGTGGCCCTGGCTTTAGATTCATGGAGAATGCAAGAGTTCTGAGGTTAAAGAGGCTTCCACCCAGATTTCAGAAGGCCTGGGAGGCCAGGAAGTGTGCCCCTGAGAGGACAATATGTGAAGCTGTGAGTGTGAAGCAAAAGGTGCACTGGAGACCTCAGAAGTTGAGAAAAGACAGGACTGTGGATCATCTGAGAAAATTTGCAAGGAGGGGGAGCAAAGCGACTTTTGCTCTTGTTCTTTTTGCTGTGCTCTGCTGCCATGAACATTTTTACAATTTCTGTTATGTGAGAAAGGAAAGGTTTATGTAGCTTACAGTTTGTGGAGGTTTCAGTCCATACTGGGCTTGCTCAGAGGCAGAGTGGCACATAGCAGAAGGCAAATGTTCATGGCAGCAGAGCACAGCAAAACAACCAGAGCAAAAAGGAGGAATGGCAGCAAGCAGCCTCTTTCCTTCCCTTACATTGTAAACAGGCTGCCCCCACCCGGGGGGGTGGGTGTAGCACTCACATAATTTCCATGCCCTGCCTTTTCTAGGGATTTTTATAGAGCAAAACCACGAGGTGAGGCAGGCCCAAGGTGGACATGAGGTGGGACAAAACTATGGTCAACCAGTAAGATTACAAACGTAATTGTTCGGGTAAAATTGAATAAATTGGGATCAAACGGGGGAGCAAGTCATGTAGCAAGCATGCAGGAGTACAGAGCAGGGGTCTTTCCTGTAGGGGGCGGGGTCAGGAGCTCTTCCTGGCTTTTTAAGTTCCTTGATACCTAGTTAGACTATCAGTCCCTGATGTCCATCCCTAGCGAAGTATGTGGGCACATTTGTTTCATCTTTTGTCTTGAGGTCTGACCCACAGTGGAAGTGCCTGCCTCTCCTGCAGTTGCAAGGTATCTTGTCTTCCACACCGGCTCCTTCGAGGGCCTCGGCACAACTCACTACCTATAATATTTCTATCTAACTCAGCTGCGTACAACAGAACTATATCCCTATATTATTTGTAGAATTAGGGGTGGGGCCTAAAAAGCAATGGAAATCATTCTAAATTGAGAAGTGCAAACAAAGATCAGAAAGCATTGCAACTTCTTTTTCTGGTACTAGGGATTGAACCCAAGGCCTTGCACATGCTAGGCAAGCACTTTGCCACTGAGCTACACACCTGGCCCTTTTTATTTTGAGATAAGGTCTCACTATATTGCCCAGGCTGGACTCGAACTCACCATCCTCCCACCTCAGTCTCTCCAGTAGTTGATATTGAGTAGTGTGCCAATACTCCTGGTTGCATTGTAAAAGGATCCCTGAAACTTATCAGAATATTCATTAACCCCCAAATATATTCTTAGAATGTAGACCTGCATAATACCCAAGACGAAATTGTAAGGTCATCTTGTTGTAAAATCACAGATTGTTCTTAATTCTACAAATGGGCTGGCCCTAAAATACATTTATATAGTAATTGATTCTAAACTGAACATTGCAAAGAATAAAATAGATATTTCAGTTGAACCTGTATCAGATGAGATCAACATTTAGGGTGGTATGGTAGAGTGAAACTGTATCAAAAGTGGGGGATGAGGTTTACCTAGTCCCAAACTGAATGCATGGTGATACACTGCTTTAAATGTGTCATCAGTCTGGTCTTCACATCCATGTAAAAATCCATTCTCACTCTTGAAGGTCCATCTTACCAATGCCATCAAAATTAGCAGTATAGATCATGCTAGATGCCAATAACTCTCTACAAGTGCAGAGAAGCTGTGCTGAGGAAGTTTTGGGCTGCACAGGGGAGTATTACAACACATAGCTTGAAGCCGGGAGTTAGGCCCAGGGTTGGGTAATTCAGTGAAGTGGGGCTCAACAATGTGATCCTGACCAGGGGAACAAGCCCTACCTTTGGGCTCTCTCTTCCTCAAAGTGTCAGTGACAATGATGAGCTTCTTGGGGGTGTCAGGATGATGAGGTAGCACTTACTCATATTCCTATGCAGCCAGTAGTGCCCAGTGAGGGAGAAGAGACTTTAAGTCATACTCAGGTTTTGCAGGTAAAGAAGGGGAGAAACTTTCCCAGAAACTTCCTTTCTCTACTTGGTCTCTCGATCAGAAAACTTCTCATTAAGAAGGAATATATCACGTGTCATATCCCAAGCAATCACTACAAGAGGAAAGGGACTGCTATGATTGGCTTGGCCAGGTATTAGTCCTGCCTGTGCACTGACCTTATCCTAGGGCTTTGGAAATGAAATTCCAATACCTGGCAATGGTGTATTTTCAAACTTCTGTAACTGTTCCAAATGTGTTCTGAAAATAAGTTCTACTATATCCACCTGGTGAGGTTTCGCTGATGCATCATGGTGGAAAGTCTGCTTAGACTGTGGAAGAGCAAACTGGCACAGAATTGGGGCTCTGCTGCTGGGCTGGACAGTGCTTGCCTGTAATCATGGCTACATAGGAGGATGAGGCAGGAGGAGCCCTTCAGCCCAGGAGTTCCAGGCCAGCATGAAGAATATAGAGAGACCCTATCTCAAAAATCAAAATAGAAATCGAGCTGTGACAGTAAGAACAGAAATGGGGCAGGGACACAACAAATTGGATCACTCTGAGGATATACCTTGCTATAGTTAGAAGGGACTATCCTAGGTCACTCACCCATTAGGTGACCTGCAGTAAAAGGGACTTTGCTATAAGAGATCTGGTGGCTGTCTTAAACTCCTAATTCTTGCAAAAAGCTGAAAAATGAGGAAAATCCCTTAAAATTTTTAGCTCAAAAGCAACTTCCTGTCTAGATCTTCTGACATTGTCCCTCCTCCCAGGATACCTTGCATTACAGACAGAGGGCTCTCTTCTCTAACCGGGAGGCAACAGCCAATGTGATGCCATTTGTAACTTTTGTAACTTTTAGTTACAAATGGCAACATTTGTAACTTTTAGGCTCCTGAAGCCTTTGGCATCCTTGGGCTTTTTGGAGCACAGAGACATTGCTCAGTGACACAAGGGTGGGAATGGAGAAACTAAATACAGTGGCTGTAAGACTCGCCCTAAACAGAATACAGCCAGGAGTGAAACTCTCCATTTCTGGGTAAGAGAAATAGAAACGTTAATATTTCAATTATGGTGTACACACGACACGCACAGTCATGAGATACAGGCTGTAGTTTGATCCCACGGCGCCATTTTGGGGGAAAATCGCTACTTACTTAGCTCCTCTGTGATAAGCCCCCACCTGGAGAGGGATTGTGGTTCTAGTTTTTCCTTCTGCAACGTAGGTCATTATTTGGCCATCTTAACTGTCCTGCTCTCTTGGCCCTTATCCTGACCAGTGGCTCACTATACCAGCTCTTTATACCAGAAAACCTGAATGTCACCCGAGTCCTCCCCCCTTCCCCTTTGTCATACCCGATCGGCCACTGTTATGTATTCTGTTTCGTAATTGTGCAATCTGCCCACCCATTCATTACATATTTATTTGTGTCAGGAGCATACAGTGATGAAGGAGCGAGCTACCCCCCAACCCCAGCTTCAAGGAGCTCCCATCTTACTGACCGCACACTGCGAATGGACAACCCGTTCCCCAGAAGAGTTACTACAAGAAAAAGTAAGTAGTGTGCTGGGAGGGAACAGTAGAAGTCGGTAAGATTGCTCTTGGGAAGCTGGAGGGCTTTTGTCTGCTCACCACCTAAGCTGAAATGTAGAGTATACCAGGAAGCTGGGGAAGGAAGAGAGAGTGTGGGGGAGGTCAGAGTAGTGTGGGAGAAGAAGCAGTTCACCAGGACTGCAGAGATTAGCCTCCTTGCTGCTCTCCAGCCCGGTTTTAATCCAATAAACACACTGCCCAAGGCTTTCCAATCCTCAGAGAGAAGGAGGGCAGCGCCATCCTTCCCATCTCTAGAGGTCTGCCCTTCAAGTCCCCATCACTGTCGTTCGGTACCCAGCATTAACTGAGCACCCGCCCTGCGCAGGTACTGTTAAGCATAGCCTTCATGGCGCTTCCGGTCTTCCGGGAGTGTTTGGTCTACTGAAGAAGGACGATCAAGGAGCAATTCGGGGAGTGCGTCAAGCTGACACTTAAGATGTTAACGACCCTTTATGGACCCATCTGCTTTGCTGTCTACACTGCTCACCCCCGAAGTTGGGAGTTCTACGCCTGCCAACTGCTTGTCCTCTGGAAGAGTGACCAAGTGTTTTAGTCACTGCCTGGGAAGTCCTCCTCCTCCCGTCGCCCAAGGCCACCGCTAGTCTCGAGCCAGCTCCAGCACGACGTCCTTCTCGCGTGGCCACACTCCTCCGCGCGAAGCTCTGCCAAGGGGGTTGACGTGCGCGCGCAGCCGGGCAACTGCCGTTGGCAGAAGCCGTTCGGCTCCCCGTCGCCTGGTGCCCACCTGAGACCAGCTCTCTAAGAGACCCCCATATCCTGGTCAGAGAGGGCGCGCCGGGGTGACCCGGCCCGCACGCCGAGACCCTTTCCCATGGGGGCGACAGGGGAACTTAACCCTGAGGATCGCGGTCCCCGCCAGCGGCCCTCGGAGAGCCCCGGCCCCGGCGGGGAAAGGCGAGGACGCAGCCCGGTGGGGCAGCGAGAGCCCGGCTTCTCCCAGGTCCCCGCAGTGGCTCGGGGTGGCCGGAGGAGGGGCCGAGGGCGGGGCGGCCGCAGCCTCCGCCATTCCCGGCCCCCCCTGGCCGCAGAGCGCCGCCTCCCCGCCCGCCCTCCCCCACGGCGCCCGCTCCGCCCGCCCCGGAGCCTCGCCCTCCGCAGCGATGAGCAAATGAACGAAAGCGAGGGCATGAAATTTAAATTCCATTCAGGAGAGAAAGTGCTGTGCTTCGAGCCAGATCCTACCAAGGCGCGGGTGCTGTACGATGCCAAGGTGCCACCGCGGAGGGGCAGGGAGGAGGGGCGGGCCTGGGGTCCCGGGTATGGGCGGCAGGGGCGGGGGCGGACATCATCGCGGAACCTCGGGAGAGGCCGGACTCCTTGGCCTGCGCACAGTAGTGCGGGAAGCAGGGGACGCTCGGAGAGCGTCCAGCGCGGACTCGGGGCGCTTCCGCTTCCGGTCGGGCAGCGTAGTTCACGCGCGGTCGCGAGCCCCGGGATGTAGTTTGATCCCACGGCGCCAAGGCAGTCTGTGCGTGTAGGTAGACTGTCACCTAGAGTCTTTAATCTGCGATTTCTGCAATCTGCGATTTCCCCTCCTGTGAGGCCCCGTCTGCCCTCCTCAGGTCTTCATCCTCAGGTCCACAGCGTTGGCCGCCTACTAGCGATGTCATTGCCTTGGGACCTTAGCCAAGTTGACTCCTCCCGTAGACCGCGATCCCTACCCAGACAGCAGGGTTGCCCCAGTGCCTTGGGTCCTCTGGTCTTTGCAACCATGGAATTGCATGTGTCTATGTGAGGGCCGCTTCCGTCTGTGGGGGTGAGCCACATCTTACAGGTCCTCAGGTCTGGATGGCGGGCAGGATTAGCCACTGGAGTCCTCCCGGGCTCCTATGGAAAGTGCATTTCAGCATGTTGGGGATGGGAGCTGGCCTCAGTGCCTCGACTCACCAGGGCGAAACCTTTGATGGGAACGACGGGATGGCATCGGGTGCGACTTTAGAGAAGCTTGAGAGGTACTGTCCTACAGGACACCCTAAGGTCGCCTGCCTGTTTCTGTTGTACTTTTGGGCCCCTCTGCAGCCCTGGTCTCGATTTTCTAAGTCCCTTTGCTACCCCTCCTCTCGCCCGAGTCTCTCCACGGCGGATGCACTCCACCATTTGCCCCAGTCGTTTTCTCGGGGCACATAGATGGCAGAGATATCCAAGTCTCCCGACATCCGATCTGGGCACTGTCCTCAGCGGAGCGCGGGAAACTACAACTCCCAGAGGCCTTAGGGCTGCAGCTCCCTTGTTTGGTCCGCACTCTCATTAATGACAGATCCGCCGACCAATGGATTAAGAAGCTTCACCTTGTCTCAAACTCAGAGACCAATCATGGGGAGGTTAGACGGATGTTTCCTATTTTGAGGTATCCACTCAGGGGAAAAAGTGGTATTGAAAGGAAAAATGTTCAACCCAGCTCTAGGTCTAAAAAAGGAGATAATGCGCTCTTGTCTGTTGAAAAAAGCCCTATGATCTAGTTTTCCTGATCTGATTTCCAATTTTCTGTATGTTCTGGCATTCGTGGCCCATATTTCCTTGTTTCAGATTGTCGATGTTATTATTGGGAAAGACGAAAAAGGCAGAAAGACCCCAGAATATCTGATCCATTTTAATGGTTGGAACAGAAGGTGAGTATACTTGTTAGACTGAACTGAATATTAATCATCTTTCTAGCATAAAAATATTGCAAACTTACTTAAGTGTTAGAAACACTTGTAGAAAAGTTTCATTTCCTGTTTTTTGCTTTTTTCTCAGAGCTTGCCTATGTTGAGGAATGATTAAAGTCCATTATATTTAGATTTTCTTTGAGTGATTCTGGAAACCCTGATTGTTTCTGTGCCTAAATTACTTTTTAAGCTAATTTGTACCTTTTTTGTGATATTAAAGTATCTGCGTAGTTTTAAAAAATGCAGTAATGTGGGGGAACAGTCCCTTCTGTTCCTTTGAGGTGCTTTTAGCTTTTGTTTCATATGAAACCAAAATACTGAATTTTGCACCCTCTTCTTTTTTGTTCAATTAGCTGGGATAGATGGGCAGCCGAAGATCATGTGCTTCGTGATACAGATGAAAATCGTAGATTACAGCGTAAATTGGCAAGAAAAGCTGTAGCTCGCCTGTAAGAATACAAGTGTTATTCGATGCATTTTTCTTAGTGTTTTGAATTTTTATGGTATAAAAGTCATAAAACAACAGTTTATTAAGTAATATTTGAATTATATGAATGAAGAGTTTCTATAGTATTCTAAATGAGTGTTTTCAGGATAGTTTTTGTGTAATATTCTAAAGTGGAGGTCACCACTTGTTATAAAACTGAAGTTTCAAGACATTAAAAAATCATCATTTATCTTATTTTGATCCCAGGGCCCTTACCTGTTGATGTCCAAATTTATTTCAGTTGTGGTTCTGTTCTTCAGGAGAAGCACTGGAAGAAAGAAGAAGCGCTGCAGGTTGCCAGGTGTTGACTCTGTCTTAAAAAACTTCCCTACTGAAGAAAAAAATGAAAATGATAAAAACTGTGAGTGGCTGGACCTCATCTTCTTTGGTTAAAAGAACTTTTTTCTAGTTGTTTTATATTTCAGGATTGAAGAGAAGATTGAAATTATGGTCAGGGAAATATTTCAAATTCATGACACAGAGACAGTCCCCAATTTAGTGTTTTCTTTTAGTTTATGTTCATAATACATAATGATTATGATGGATGGTTTTGGGGAGTTGGTTCATGCATATAACATCTTGTTCATCTTCAGTCCCGTTACCTCTCTTCTCTACCTTTCCTTCTCCCCTGATCCCCTTCCCCATCTCCAAAAGGTTTGTCTTTTTGTTTCCATCTTGGCCTTTGTTTTATTCTTTTATGTACTTTTATTTTAGGTTTCTTATATAAGAGAAACCATATATTTTAATTTTTTTCACTTAACATTATGGTCTCAACTTCTCTCCATTTTCCTGCAAATGACAAGGTTTCATTCTTTTTGGCTGAATATTATCCATTGTGTATACATGCCACTATATATAAACTCCATTTGACTGTTGATATGCATCTAGGCTGCTTCCAGAACTTAGCTATTGTAAATTGCATTACTATAGACATGAGCGTTCATGTATCAGTGTAACATCAGGTCTTTACCTTTTCTAGGAATATGCCCAGGAGAGGTGTAGCTCGGTCAAAGCATACCCATGTAGCTATTTAGTTTTTCACTTTCAGTGGAGGTTTTAATGAATTATGTGAGATATTTGACACCTGATTATGAAGTAAGTTTTTTATTAGATGAGTTTGCCCAACTGTTAAGTGTTCTGAGCGCATTTAAAGTAGTACGATACGGTATTAAGTATGCTAGGTATATTCAGTGTGCTTTCAGTGAAAAGGTTTTCCATTGACAATGAGTTTATTGAATATAACCCTATCATATTGTGATGTGCTATATAATATGTGCTCCTTCTGTTTTTGACAAAGTACCAGTCAATATGGTAAATCAATACGTCATGAATAAGGCTTTATCAGAATCATGTTTATGACTGCTACCTTTTCAGCAAGTCATCCCCTCACAGGTCCTTTCTTATGGTCGGTTCTCTTCTTGGTACCTCTTACGCTCTGCCCCAATTAAGAATCCAGCAGGGAACCAGGTGAAACACTTTCGGTTCATCATTTCATGTGATTTTTGCGTCCATTGAAATTGATATTTACCTAAAGTAAAATGCTATTCAGAAAAATACAGTATCTGTGTTTAGCATTTAAAATATACGCAGGTCTGTAGATCATCATTCTAGGGTGCACACTGTACCTAAAGATTTGTAAACATAATAGTTGGCAAAGTATATAATAGTCGTTTGATGTTCTGTTTCATATAGCCATAAGCAGCTCCTCTGATGACGGTGAAGAACACGATGAAGAAATAGGTGACGCGAGTGACAGTGAAGAAACGTCTGAAGTGGTATAAAAGAGTTTTTATCATTCAAACTCTGTCATTGGTATATATTTTAGTGGTAAAATTTTCTAATTATAAATTATTTTTAAAGATACATTTTTGGACCAATATTATAAATCTTTACTTGGTATTTAGGGAAAAGCAATCTAATTCATAGTTACTACGTGAGCCTCTCAGTGGCTCTTTATACCCCTAAAATGTTCCCACAAATTCTAACTATGTCTTTCTTCCACTAAAATTGTGGGCTGTGTTTTGTAGTGGTTAAATGTTTTAGCGGAGTGTGACAGAGTCTGGCCTCTCCTTCCTGCTTCCACAGTTAACATAAACCCCAGCGGTAAACATACATGGGGAAGAAAGAAAATAAGTATTTACAATGCAGTTAATGCCATAAATCAAGTTCATTCTGTGCCATTAGCAACTTTTAATCAGAACATGGGGCATAATGTGAATGTTGAGCGTTAATTGTTTCATAACAGGCGCTCATGTGGCAGGTCATCTTTGTATGTAGACTCACCTATTGTTTTAAATAATTAAAAATGAATTGCACTGTTACAGAAAGAAGAACTAGAGCCGCAAACAAGGGAGGAAATGGAAGAAAGAACAATAACTATAGACATCCCTGAAGTTCTGAAGAAGCAACTCGAAGATGATTGTTACTATATCAACAGGAGGAAACGGGTATGTGGGCAGAGCCTGTGAGCCGTGGATTTGTTGAAGTGCTTTCATTCAGCCGTGGTAGTTTGCAGTCCCAGTCGCAAATGATAAGCTTGGAGTAATGAAATTTATATCTTCAGTTTTATACTGAGTCAGGTTTTAAAGTTCACTGACAGTGACACTGTACTCCTGATTAACCTCAAACTCCTGCACCCCTGGCTTTCCCAGGTGAATCTTCTAGGGGATTGGCGGCAAACCTGTGGCACACATGCTGCAGCCAGCTGTTTATTGTCATTGAAAGGTCGAAAAGGTTTGCCAGCCCTTTTCTAGGGTGTGTTCCAGAATTCCGATGCCTAGATTTCAATTGAGAAATTATTATTTAATTGATCTGTGGTGGGGGCCTCTGTGTGTGTATTTTTTAGAGGCTCCTTCAAGTTATTCTAATGTAATGGTAAGATTGATGATCACTGCTTCCATTTAGTCAAAAAAGTAATGCTGTGCTCAACATGAGGATATGATCAATAGAGGGAACTATGATCAGTCAGAGCACATTTTTTTAAGAAATCCTATTCAAGCAGAATTGGCTTTGCTTTATTTTTTTAGTTGAAAAGTGGTAGAGACATTACCAAGTTGTACACAGGTGAAAGAAAGAATGAATCATAGTGATGTTAATTTATATATATATATCTGTTTATATATTTAATTCGTAATCATAATGTATATAGAAAATTCCCAAGAAGGTTCAAAAGAACTTTATTTTCTTAAAGTTTGTGAAAAAAGGTGATAAAGATGCAAGCATTCTTTCTTAGAATATATGGTTTGTTACAACGGGAGGCATACATTATGTGTTCGTATTTATGTTAACAGTTAGTGAAACTTCCATGCCAGACCAACATCATAACTATTTTGGAATCCTATGTGAAGCATTTTGCTATCAATGCAGCCTTCTCAGCCAATGAGAGGCCTCGTCACCATCATGCTATGGTGCATGCCAACATGAATGTGCATTATATTCCAGCAGAAAAGAAGTGAGTACCGATGTGTTTGGCATCATGTGATTCTCTCTTTGGGTGTCAGGGTTTAGAACAAGGAATACTTTTTTCCATTCATTTATTTTGAATTAAGTTCATATGTATCGTTTGGTGATTACTTTGTTGCTAACTCATTGAATAATCAAATATCAAAATAGTGTCACTTTTGTGAAATCTTTGATGACTCTGTGCATTTGGCCTAGATTGGTAGTGTCTTACCCTGGCACTGAGACCGGTGATTGCAGTGATATTATAAAAGGCCAGAAGTCTTTTTCCTTAAGGAGCACCAGAAAAAGCGATGAGAGTTTGATCAAAGAACGGTTACACACAGGTCTGGATTCTAGTCAGATTAGCCTTCCTCATATCCTGTCTTGCTTGTATGACTTGGCAGGACCAGAGTCAAGAGAGGTAGAATGTTGGAGCTGAAACAAATTAGGAGTCCATCAGGCACTTGTCTACCTGTCCACTGTCAACAGCGCAGGCTGCTGGGACTCCTCATGCTGCATTAAACCTATTCAGTTGTGTCAAATGGGTAATTTCCGGTCATTAACATGCTTTCTGCACTTTATAATATAGGTCTGTTTCTCTGTTTAATTGTTTGTTGTTGGCCTGTGTTTAAGAAGTCTGCCCTAAGGAGAGACCAAAGAAGAGTTGTGGGGAGGCGTGCCCTATTAACAACATGCACTTTCTCTGGGAAAGTTTGGAAAGTACCTCTCATTTATTGAGTCTCTAATGTCTTTCTAATCCACGTAGTGTTGACCTTTGTAAGGAGATGGTCGATGGACTGAGAATAACCTTTGATCATACGCTCCCATCGGTTTTGCTCTACCCATATGAACAAGCTCAGTATAAAAGGGTGACATCGTCTAAATTTTTTCTTCCAATTAAAGAAAGTGCTACAAACACTAATAGGTAAGTTAGATAGTTTGTGCCTTCACTCTCAAATGTCGGTACTGAAATAATCAGCTTTTTGGATGGGTTCAGTCTGGTGCCGTGGACCAATGTGTTTGGAGAAGGGAAAAGATGGAACAGCGCCCATACTGGTGGGGCTTTCTTTCCCCTCTGTAAGCTCAGTCATCCTTCCCTTTCCCATGGCTCTGAAGGATTCGCCCATGGGGTGATTCCAGGGGAGAGAATTGAGTTGGGTCGTGAGCAGCTGTGGAATAGGTGACAGAGCACAGGCCAGGAAGGGCGGAAGAGGGGCTTGAATTGCGCCCCCCACTTGCTGCTCTATGACTGAGGAAGGTTCCTTCTGAGCCTCTTTTATTTGCCTCTGCACGTGGAATGCGCCCCTGACTCCCAGGTGGTTAGAATTAAATGAGACTGTTCCCAAGGGGCCAGCACCCTTTGGGCCTAATAAAGGTTGATTCCTTTCTCGCTGTGTTGTGTCACCACTTTTCTTTCCTTGATGGCTGGGAATGCTCACATCTATTCTTTTTTGTTCCAATTTTTTTTATTAGTACGTACCTGCAGTAAGTGATGCTCGCATTCCTCATGGGGAGTTGGTAAATGTACATAAGACATCTTCATTCTTTTTTTATTCCCTTCCTCTCCCTGTCTATCCTCTCTTCTCCCTCCGTCTCATGGTCCCCTTACCATTTGCAAAAGCTCTACCTCCCTATTTCCTAAAAAAGAGATCTCTCTTCTTTGATAGAGAGATTCCCCAGTCTAAGTCATTACCCTTAATCTCTGTAAGGTACTATGCCATCTCCCTGTCCTCTTTCTGAGAGAGCAGTCTGTTCTCAAGCTTTCTACTCCTCCGTTTCTCTGAACCACTTCTCCTCTGCCTTTATCTACACTGCTGTCCCTCCAGAGGCACTAGACTTCCCCCAGAGGCGAGGGTGACATCCCACTTGGCGTGCACCGTGCTTCACATCAGCCACCTTTCCCACTCAACCCTTCTCTCTTTGCTCCGTTGCTCTTGGTTCTCTGCCTGGCTACTCTCTCCCTCTGGTGACTTCTTTTTCCCCATGATAGTTTGACCCCAGCTGAAGGACTGACATCACTGGGGACCTGTGTGGAAGTCCCCGTGGCCTACTCCTCATCCTGAGATTCCCAGTATCCCAGGGGACTCTGCAAGGCTAGTGAGTTTTTTCTGTAGTTATATTGGAGAAGATGCTATAGTAGTCTTTTTTTTTTAAGTGCTGAGGATCGAACCTAGGGCCTCGAGCATGGTAGGCAAGTGGTGTACCTCTGAGCTACATCCCCAGCCCTTTCTATTTTCCTTTGAGATGAGGTATCACTAAGTTACCAGCTTGGTCTCAAACTTGTGATTCTCCTGCCCCAGCCTTCTGGATTACGCACACATGCCACCGTACCAGGCTATAAGGAGATGACGTAGTGTTCTTATTCTGTAACCGGATAAGGGCTTCTCAACCTCAGCCTTGTGGGTGTTTTGGACTGAATCATTCTTGTGGCAGCCATCCTGCGCAACGTAGGATATTTAGCAGTACCTGGCCTCTGCAGATGGGTCCCACCTATAGCCCCCAAGCTGCTTGACTTGTTTTCTTTCAGTGTTCTAATAACAAATATAAAAAACAAAGGAAGTTCATTACTTACATACATCAACTGTATTATATATAAGTGGTTCAAGAGAATTTCTCTTCACTTAGTGTGGCCCAGGCAAGCTTAAAGGTGGGACACGCCTGTGCAACTAGAAAGCAGTGGCTTACCTTAACTCAGCTGTGACAGTGAAAACTGTCTCCATTCATTGCCATCTGTCCTTTGAAGCAAAAGTGCTCCCACTAGAGAGCTATTGCTCTAAGAAAATGAAAGAGGCATTACAGTCTTTCATGCCAGCCTGCCTTGGAGAGTTATAGAGAGGATTCAAATGACTTAAGATATTTGGTGACTCTAAAAAAGTATGTGTTTTGGCACATTCACAGCTGCAGCTATGCTGCTCTACTGGAGGGAAAGCAGGTTTCCAATTCAGGAGGCCTTTTAAGATGTCCCCAGATTCTGCAGAGGCTCCAAGATGGCCTCATGTGACATTATCCCTCTTGCCTAGGAGCCAAGAGGAGCTCTCTCCCAGTCCGCCTTTGTTGAATCCGTCCACGCCACAGTCCACAGAGAGTCAGCCGACTACCGGTGAACCCGCCACCCCCAAGAGACGCAAAACCGAGCCAGAAGCCATGCAGTCTCTGCGGCGGTCCACACGCCACAGCACCAATAGTGACCGGCTGTCCGAGAGCAGCGCCTCACCCCAGCCTAAGAGGCGGCAGCAGGACACATCTGCTAGTATGCCCAAGCTGTTTCTGCATCTGGAAAAGAGTAGGTCCTGTCCCAGAAGGCAGGATGGGAGAGCCGCTTGCTCTGTGCTCAGTCTGGGCTGGACCCCAGACTACCCCCATGCCTGTGGGTATGGAGTGTGTGATTCCCAGGACGGGTCTCAAGTACTACAAGGCTCCCCGCCTTCTGGAAGAGGAAGCAGCCCTAGAAGGATGAGCAGCTGGCAGGTGTAGCACAGGGAGGTGATGGGAGAGGTGGGACTGGGGCTCTGTATTCTGAACCTTTTCCTTGTCGCGCTCTACCACTTCATGTGAACAGATTGAATTATCAGAATCCCATGTTGTATAGAGCCCTAAAGATGTGTTCAAAATGAGCAGTTCTCGAGGGTTTTGTTTTAGTTCTTGTTTTCAAGACATGCCTTTAAAAGAAACCTTTTGAATATTAAAGTATCAGGAAAAAATGAGATGCTATTATTTTAGCAGTTTTGAGACAAATCTACAGGCTATAAATTACCCATTTAAAGTGGTTTTTAATGTATTCAGAGTTATGCAACCATCACCAAAACCAGTTCCAGACTTTTTCACCACCCACATGCATTAGAGTCACTCCTCGTGTGCCCCTCCTTGCCTTCTCTGTCATAGATTTGTCTATTTGAGGCATTTCATGTAAATGGAATCGTCTAATATGTATATAGGTGGTTAATAAGTAGTGATTGAGTGAAGAGCAGAAGGTTTACCTGGCAAGGGTAAAACGCATGGTTTTTTGTAAATTCCTAAAACATGAAGCACTGTCTCTCTTCTGTTTGTTTCTTTCTTGCTGTTTTTATTTATTGAGAGAAAATTCACACCTGAATATAACCATCGTAAAGTGATAGTTCAGTGAGACTATCTTTTAACAGTTTTTTCGACATAATCCATGTACCATACGTTTGACCCATTTTAAGGGTTTGGCTCAGTGGCTTTTAGTGCATTCAATGAGTTGTGAACGATCTCTAGGATCAACTATGAGACATTTTCAACACCCCAAAAAGAAACACCATCCCCATTAGCAGTCGTTCTGTTTCCCCTCTGTGTGAGCCTCTCACAAGCACTGCTTTCTGTCTCTATGGATTTGTATGTGCTGGACAATTCATAGAAATGGAGTCACCATTTGTGACCCTTTGTGGCTGACTCCTCTCAACCTAGCATCTCGTTTTCCGAGGTCATCCATGTTGTAACATGCATCAGGACCTTTTCTTTTTTAACCAAATGATATTCCAGATGCAGTGTTTTTTTTATAGGAGGAAAGTCTTATTGTTAAAGACTAATAAAGAACCAATTTTAGATTTATGTTCTGCTTTTTATAACAGTCTTGATACTCTTTAATGCAATTGTTTTGTAACTTACGGGCCAATAATTACACCTTTTCCTTTTCAAGAGACACCTGTGCATAGCAGATCATCTTCCCCCATTCCTCTGACTCCTAGTAAGGAAGGAAGTGGTGCGTTTGCTGGCTTTGGCTTTGAAGGTAGAAGAACTAATGAAATAAATGAGGTAATGAGATAAATATTCACTGTTCATTTCTAATGATTCCTTTACATTTTGTAGTTGCTTAAATCCTAGTTCATTGTTATTGTTGTTGTTAAGTGTGTTTTATTGTATTTTATTCTTGTTTTCCAAAAATTAGTAATCAACATATGGTATATCTAGAGATTCCAAATTAACATGAATATTCAATTAACCACAAGACCCTATTCTTTATTCTGAATGAACAAGTTTCTTTCAATGTAGAAAACAGATAAATTAGGAGACATTCATTTGCATTACAACAAGATTCTTATTCTAAGAGAGGCTTCCTCCTGAGATTCTTGTAAACAGAAATCTCTCCAAGTACTTCAAAAAATATAACTTGAGTTTTAAAAAGTCTCTTCTCATACAGTTTCTCAGAGCATGCTATTATATGAAAGGAGCGGCATCTCTAATTTAGGGCGTTAGCCTTATGTTTAGAACTGTCTTTCATCCTAAATAAGTGCAATTACTGAAATATTTATGTTTTTATTCTGTAGAACAGACATTAATGCATTGCTTTTGCTAAGGTCCAAACAGTAAATGTTTTAGGCTTTGTGGGTCATACAGCATCTATTAATATTAGTCAACTCTGAAAGTAACCACAGACAATATGTAAATAAAGTGGATGTTCTGTGTTCTGATAAAACTTTACTTAGACATTCTGAAATTTGAATAGCACATGGTCTCCGTGTGTTACAAAATGGGCTTTTGTCTTTCAGCCATTGAAAAAATACGAAGTCTGTGCTTAGCCTGGGCAGTGTAGAAGCAGGCAGTGGTTGGGTCAGATGTGACTCGCAGGCAGTGGTTTTGCGACTCCTGCTTTTGGGAGCTGATTCTCCTCCGTTATCAGCAGTAATCTTAATAAAAATCCCTTTGAGGGCATGCTGTATACCAACATCGTGCCAGATGCTTGAACCTGTTACCTTGGATTCCTGAGAACAGTTTGCTACCTGATGTTCATTTCACAGATGAGGAAACTTAATTTTACAACTGTTTTTAAGATCATTCAGGTAGGGGGCGGGGGATATAGCTCAGTGGAATAAACGCGTGCCTGGCAAGCTCAAGGTCCTGAGTTTGATCCCCAGCACCTCAAAAAAAAAAAAAAAAAAAAAGATCATTCAGGTAATATATTTTGTGAGCATTTCTGGGGTTCAAAAGAAGTCTCAGTCCACTGGGCTATTCTGTGAATTCGCCGTATGGTAGGATTTCTTTGGTTCCTTTTGTTATTTTTAAAATGATTAGGAGTTGGATTTAGTGATAGAAACAGGGACCATCAAACTATTTCTGTAAAGGGCCAGGGGTATAGCTCAGTGGTGTAGTGTTTGCCTGGCAAGCATGAGATCCTGAGTTTGATTCCTGGTACCAAAAAACCCCTATTTCTGTATAAAGGGTTGGATTGTGAATATTTTCAGTGTGCAAAATGTATGATCTCTTTTGAAATTGCTCAGATCTGTTTTTATAACATGAAAGCAGCATGGACAGCTACAGCCGTCTGCCCCCAGATTCATTTTTGTGCTGGAAGCTAAATTTCATATGATTTTCCCATAACATGAAATATTACTCGTTTGATTTTTTTTTTTTTTTTGAGAACGTGCCCCTTGGCCTGATTTGGCCCATGGGCTATAGTTGACTGACCCCAGGTATAAAAGTTAGCAACCCCCATTTGTGTTATGATCATTGTTGAGGGTAAGGTAGGAAATTTCTAGTGTAAGCAGACCCTAGCACACTCATTTTTTCAGACAAGGAGGCATTGCAGGTTTTATTATTAAAGTGGAATCATGTCTCTCTGAAAGGGTATTGGAATAATCACACAGGGACCCTTCCTACTCTGGTCCATGGTTGGAGGCCGCCATCTAGTGGTGTCAGATACAGCTGCAAGCCGCAGTAAGGAAGGATGCTTTCTGGTAAGAGGGTGTTCAGCACTCTCACAAGGTCTGGAGCCCCACATCCTTGAGCACCGTTACAGTTTCAACAATGGCTCTTTATCCAAATCTCCCATGGTTCATTCTGCAGCACTGAGGACCTGGACTGTGCCAGTTAAGATATACAGGTAGTCCTTATATTCCCCACCAAAAATCCCTCCACTAGAAACTTACTCTTTTCCCCATAAAATGTATTTTTGATAAATAGATCATACATTGCATTGAAATAGACAACTAACTGATGCAGATTTGCTTCCTCAGTGACCTGCTTTTGCATACAGCATGTGATTTATGCCTCTGATGATTACAAATTGCCCCACGGTGCCTCTGAGTATCGCTGTGCGGGCATTTCCCGAATTTCAGCCACAAGCGCTGGGTTAGGTGCTGTGATGGTATAAAGATGCTGGAAGACCTGCTCACAGCACGCTCCTGTGCAGAAGGGCGGCACGGGGGTGGGTGGTTGAAGAGCCTGGAGCCAACAAGGCAGGAGGCAAGTGAAGTTAAGGCCTTCAGCCTGGACTCCAGCAGCACCACCACAGTCCTGGTGCACGGCAGCTTCATTTTGGCAAACTGACTAAGAAGCATTTCTGATCTTTTTGGAGCACTCTTCTGCTTTATCTCATCGCATGTCCTTCAAACTGACTGTTTCCATGTTAAATCTTAATGTGTCCCAAAAGCCAAAGAGGCAAATGAGTCGAATAGAGGGGAATTTGTCAGAGCTTTGGAATGCAGCTCTCACTTTGACAGAAGCCCAAGTCCACCCACAGTTCTGAAAGTCAGAGTAGAGGCAGAAAAAGGAGTTACCAGGTCAGAAGTCAGTTGATTCATGGACCTTAAAGGTTCATATTAGTTCCCATAGTGAATCTAACTGCAGGAAATTAGGGGATCTCAAAACAATGGTGACATTACATATAACATCTTTGGTTAACTTTTTCATGCTTCATTGTTTTTCTGATCCAGCAGTATAGTATTTCTAATAAAGGAAAAAGCTCTAAGTGACCAAAACAGTGTCAGTTATTTATAGGAATAGCTATTGAGAATTAAGAAAGCAAATATTTCCTTAATCTAATTTTAAGTCCTTCTGTCCCTCACTGCTTTTTACATTTGTATGTTTGTGTTTATTTTGCTGTGGTGGCACATTTTTTGCTGTTTGTACAACCTACTGTCATGCGATTTAGGTATCCAAGTGTCTCCATTAGGAATAACCGAGGCACGTGAATTGTGCTTTTCCCAGGTCCTCTCCTGGAAGCTTGTGCCTGACAATTACCCTCCAGGTGACCAGCCGCCTCCGCCTTCTTACATTTATGGGGCACAACATTTGCTGCGGTTGTTTGGTAAGAATCCTAGCCCCTGCTCTCTTCTGTCCATTTTGTACTTCGCTTTGATGTAGCACCCCTGATAGCTGATGTACATCTTGTGGTTTGAGCTATAAATATTTAATTTTTCGATTTTGAGCTCTTAGAAAACTTATCCAAAGGTGACTTCTTCAAGGGGAAGGCATTGAATAAATCCTAAATGTCATAAAAGTTGCATGTGCAATATTTGTACTACCACTGGACCTTTGTTCTGTAAGAGTTTCTGTTTGATAATAGGAATGTTAATTTCAGATTCAAAAAGGAAACGGTCCTAGATGATCCAAGAATATATTCTATGTGGTGTCACATTCTGCTCACTGCAAATATGTTTGCCTTTACTTGTCATGCAGTAAAACTTCCAGAAATCCTTGGAAAGATGTCCTTTTCTGAGAAGAATCTGAAGGCTTTACTGAAGCACTTCGATCTCTTTTTGAGGTATGTTTATTACTTTGTCAGAACGTACCTCTGTACTGAATGTGTGACGTTTTCTAAACTCACGCACATGTGAAGGGCAGCTCTATAGTATTTTAAATAGGAGCCTTGTTACCTAAGCATGGTGGGTTCTCACCATAACAGTAACTTAGGGGGAGGGTTTGTGTTGTTCTTATTGTTGTTTTGGTATTCATTTTCTCCCAGATTTCTAAATCAAGGCACTCACTATTCAGAGGTAAAAGGATTTTGGAGACCTAGAAGAATCCAGTTGGATAACATTGTAAATAGTAAATCTTCTAAAGTAGACGTCATTGAGATTGACAGTAGTTTAATTTTACATTTTTTAATTCAAGAATGCCATAAGCATTGGACTTTGGTTTGTTATATGCACACAAACTAATTTAACCTTTACAGGTTGGATTTTGGGATTTGCCTTAGAGTTAGGATAATTGACCCCTAGTCTGTGCTGATGTTTGGGAACTCAGAGAAAGGCATTGACTTCTTCACCTGATAAAGCTAGTCGTTTTCTCAGCAAATGGGATCTTGTGATACAGGGATTTGCTCCTCATCTTTACTGTCCTTTCCATGATTGAGCTCCGGTAGCCCCCCTCCCATCCAGATAGCTGTTGCCTGCTTCCTAAGCTAGGCCTTCCAGCCAGTCTCCACTCTGCTTTGTCCAGTGAGACCCTCCTACCTGACCCTGTCTCCTCCTCCATAAAGGGCACCTTTTCCTTCTAGGCAGGCCCCACCCTGACTAAGCTAGTAGGACTTGCCAGGATGGAGAGTGCTTTTTTGGGTTGGTTTTCTGGTGCTGAGGATTGAACTCAGAGCCTTGCACACACAAAGTAAGCACTCCACTACTGAGCCATACTCCCAGTTCTGGCTTTCCTTCCTCCCTCCCTCCTCCTGTCCCTTTCTTCTTTTTCTCTTAAGACAGGGTATCTCCAAGTTTCCTAGATGTTTGAATTTATGATCCTCTTGCCTCAGCCTTTCAGGTACCTGGGATTATAGTCATTGCTACCACACCCAGCTCATTCTTGTGGTTTTAAAGGATAATTTCGTATAGGGAGTTTAAACAACATTTCAGTGAACACAACTAAGCTTTATAGCATTTCATTGGAAACAAATTTCAAAAATACCCTCTTCACTCCCAGCTTCCCCCATACCTCTAAATCTATTTGATGCAAAAATTTCTACACTGCAGTCAAATAGTGCCAAGAAAATATGAAGAGACAGCTGCAAGTTAGCACAGGGAAACCTGCTAATTTTGAAGGATTCCAAATATAAAGTAGAGATTAGGACTTTAAAAATAACTTAGAAGGATTTTTACAAATAAGTATAGTAAGAGGTTTAAAAGATACATCCAACTACATCAGTTAATAACAATGGGCTCTGTAATGACTATAAAATTGGTACAATAACAGAAGAAAAAAGACTTAGCTATCAAATGAATTTTGACTTGGGTTTTTACTAAAGAAGGTATTGTACATGTTTAGCAATTTGAACAGGTGGGAGGTAGCTGGGAAAACCAGCATAAAACAAATTCACTTCCTAGTGAATATTGTACACTGAAGGGTATTTTAAACTCTTATAGCAAAAATCAGCAGGAGTTTGAGTCAAGATGTCATGTATATGCTGCAGATTCTTGAATGTACAGCCAGGTTTCAACATACATCTTCAGATAAAAGTTAGTCTTTTTGTGTTTTGGTTTTATAACTTAGAACAATAATACCTGATAGCATGGCAAATTAGCACACAAAATGTTATTGCTAATTACTCAGTTCAATTTTGGGATAACTTCTTACATAAGAAACACACATTTCTTAAATGACGTATACGGAGCTGTGTGTATGTGTGCATGCGTATGTGTGTGTTTTATAGTACTGTGGATCAAACCTGGGTGCTCTGTCACTAAGCAATATCCATCCCATGTTATTTGAGACAGGGTCTTGCTAAGTTGCCCAGGCTGGTCTTGAACAAGTGAATCTCCTGCCTTAGCCTCCTAAGTAGCTGGGATTACAGTCATGTGCCGCCATGCCTAGCTGTTATTTTTTATAGCTTGAAAACTAGGAAAAAAAGAAAAAATATACATGAAAGGGAAAAAGGAAAATACTTGGAGGCTCTTTTTCACAGAAGTATTTCCATACCCAGATTACCACCTAGTGGAGTTTTGGTTCTACTTTAGGTTCTATTATCTCGGCTGATGGTGAAGGGATTCAGATAAATAATAATTAACTTAGAAGCCTGATAAGTCCAGTGAAAGTAATCATTATATAGAAATCGAGACTATAATCATTTCTTCTCCCTAACACAATGAGTTGAAACTTTAGAGTTGCTTCAAAGTTAATATTTTGCTTAATGGTATTCATCAGGTCCATTTTTTTCCATTTTTTAGGTTTTTAGCAGAATACCACGATGACTTCTTCCCAGAATCGGCTTATGTCGCTGCGTGTGAGGCACACTATAGCACCAAGAACCCCAGGGCAATTTGTTAACGTCTGGATGGTTCTTCAGGGCATACTCCTCTGTTTGACTTTGTGTTGGTTCTGCATAACAGGTGATCTAGTGAGGCAGCAGGCCTTCTTGACATCCAAGCACAAACCCCAGGCCCACCCTGGGGGGCTCCGGCAGAGGCAGCCTCTTACTTAAATTGCCCACTTCCTGTAGTATCCCTGTTAAGAATTATTTCCCAGGTGCCTGAACATAGCTCAGATGAAACCCATGCTGTTGCGCAGGACATCTGTGATGACAGGTAAAGAACAACTGTTCATAGTGAAACATCCAGGAAAGTATACATAGGTTTGCATGTTTTGGTAGACATTGCAGTTAATTGTCAGTGAGAGCCATATTGTTATTTGTTAGCACTAAAGAAAATATTTTTGCAGACTATATTTTGATTTTTGTGGTGAGGCTGAGCGACTCTATCCAACTGATTTTAGTTGGTACTTGGAAACCACAAAGTTCTCTCAGAGTCTTAGAGAGAGTAGATGTTGATGGCAAAAGAAAATTTGCAGCTATACATTTGCTCGTAACAGTTCCCTCTCTATAAAATGTTATTTTGGGAGATCTAAATAAAGCATTGCCTGTCTTGTTTGAGATTTTACAGCTATGATGAGTAATGTCATGGTTCCCTTTCTATAAAATGTTATTTTTGGTGATCTAAATGAAGTGTTGCCTGTCTTATTTGAAAGAATCAAGAGAGTTCTCATGCGCTGACCTTGTCCTTTTCTCTTTATAGGTGGGATGACCTCTTTACTCGTAACAGTGCTTCCTTGTTTTACTTTTGTGCCTTTATTTCCTTTCCTTCTTTGGTTTTGCCTCACTGGGCAGCACAAATAGATGGTGGTTACTGGAAGTTCCTGAGGTTGTGTGTGTGCTGTCTTGTTGCTATACGGGGGCTGTCCATCTAGCCCTGACACAAGTTTATCCTTCAAAACTGCCAGGTAATGGTTTATGCCAGTGGTGGCGAACCTACGGCGTGTGTTCCTCAGTGGGCTGTTGTATCACTTGAAGATACTAAAAGTTTTGTCACCACTGGCTATGCAGCTACCCTCTAATCTTCATTTTAGTCTCTTACAAGTTTTACGCAGTTCTAAATCTCTGTTGGAGAGGACACGAGTACCATATAAGCATTCATAATAGCACCTGTCTTGTCCTGTAGCTCAGCTCAGTTGACTTTAACTTGGAAGATCATTGATCAACAAGAGACAGGAGAATCTTTTAAATCTAAAAATGGTTCCATCCAAAGGACTTATGCGTGCACTGACCAGTGCGAACCAGTACCTCTAAGTCTCCTGAGCTTTCGGTAACTCATCTGGAGGAGCATTGAAATTCATGATAGACTTTATCTGCGTTTGGTTTATGCAGTGCCTGCTTACATCTGATGCGTGCAGGGTGTTCTGAATCGTTAAAAAGTGTTTAATTAGTAACTACTTGTGGCCTGGGAAAAAACATACCTTGCAGTTGTCTTGCAGGAACCTGCATACTTAAGCGTTCCCAGTGAAGTGAGCACACATTTTTTCACAATATTTATATAGTGATATACCTGGAATTTGCAGTGAAATCATTTTCTAATAATGAAAAATTATTTCCTCCCCCTAAGGCATTTCTTAATTATAACTTTGTATGTTTGATTATATGCCACTTATAGATTTATATAACTTTTATTTGACATATCCATCCTTTTATATATTATTAATAGTTCCAATCATTCCTCAAGTAAAAATATTGAAATGCCTAATCCTCCTTACAAGACTTCAAATTTTCTTCCTTTTTTATTTCTTTCCTAAACTGCCAAACCTTGAGGTTATTATCACATTATGTCAGTGTTTTCCTGCTGTAGTGATTTAAATTTTTTGAAGTATATTTTGATAATTTACACATCAGCCCCTAGATCCTTGACAAAAAAAAACACTTCTGAGCAGAAGGAAATTATATAAATCTGAAGTACAGCATACATGAAAGAAGTCCAAGCATATTTGTTTTACGAAAGGTACTGGCTGTCATTATATTACAGACTCTAAGCATTTGAGCAGATGTATTTCCCCTCCTTGCCATTATTTTTTAAGTAACATGATCGTCTCTGCCCTTTAGGAGTTAGCTTGGAAGGTTAGTTTGTCTGAACATTTTACCGATAACAACTTACTCTGGTGCCCCAAATTTCTAGGTGCTGAAAATATGAGGAAGAAAGCCTGGGCCTGGTGGGAGGATAACTGCTAAGACCGCTTGCGCAGCTGTACACCAGTCTTTACTAAGTTAAATTCTGCATTAACAAAGTGCATTACTTTAACTAGTTTTTAATATATAAAATATATTGATTCTGCAAAAGGTAGTACCAAAATCAACCTTCTAATCATGCAAGATGAATGTATGATTCTACTGTTTTAACTAGTTTTCAGTTTTAAGTAGGTTTAAACATTGACATGCTTTACCAGTTATACAATCTGGCCAAGCTGGTTTAAGAGACTTGGTGGCCGTTGCCAAAGGGAGTTTTATTAAATTAAAGGCAATAAATTGGGGAAATTAAGATTATGTCCCAAAGACATTTGAGAATCCTCAATAAGCCAGTTAAAGGTTTTTCTGTTGTTTTAAGCAGTGTAGTTGGAAAGACATTTTTCTTTTGTTACTGTTTTAATTCTGGCTGCCACTTGTCTTGTACTTGAGCAGAATTCTTCCAGATATTCATTTAGGACAAATACTTAGTGCATGTTGAAGGTAATTGAATTATGTTTTTCCCAGTTCTTGTAAAAAGAGAATATTCTTCTCTGCCTCCTTCTTCTCTAGAATCTATCTGCTAAACTCTAGGGGAATTATAAATAACCATTTCTTCAACTTTCCCTCCAGTTGATGGAAATACTGGGGCATCTGATCCAGGGGCAGGCTGTAAGCTCCCAGAGAATCATCTGCAAGGCCTGGTATGGTGTTACCCAGCCAGCCCTCCTCCACAACTGGCAGACCGTCCCAGGTCAGCTTATCCGGACTGATGTTGCCAGCATATATCAAATGTGAAATGTATACATATTCCATGTCTCCTCACACAGCGAGGAATACAATGACTACGAATGGCCAAATAAGTGCTTACATGTGGCTGACAGCCACGTCTTCAGAAGCCAGGGGGCTTTTCCATGGGGACGGTGCTGCCTACACTTCCACACCTTCATGTCTGCCATGAGGTCCACGACTCTGCACTTCTGTGGAGACTTCCAGGGCTGCTGACACTGTCAGTCCTCAGCCCACACCTTGAGTAGGAATGTGAGCAGATGTTGGAGGCATACAGTGCACAAAGTAAGGACAGGAAATGAGATTCAGAGGGAAGCCTTTCGCATGTACATTGTGCTGTGATTCCTTTTGTTCTCAGGACCTCTCCATAAGGAAGGTATTATCGCTTACATAAATCAAGGAATTAGAACTCAGATAAGTTAGCTGCCAAGAGAGTTCAAACAGGTGTATCCTGATTCTAAGGCTGTTTACCCCCAATTTTTTCCCAACTTGAGGCAAGACGGCGAGCAAGTTCTATAGGTCCGAGGGCATAAAGAAGGAGCAGAGGAAAGTTTGGATTGTTTTCTGCAGTCTTTTCACTGTCCCGTCTTCACCCCTCCCACGTGCCCCCCAGGATTCCTTCTGTTTGAAACCACCATCTGCCTGGCCATTTGCTTGATTCTGGTCTTAAAGGAGTAGGCAGTTCTTACTTTAAGGCTTTATTGTTTTTGTAGCTAGATCAAAACTGGGTGTGTTTTTCCTATTTCTGAAATCTGAGGGCTGATTGCCAAAGAAGAGATAGTTCATCCAAGATTCAATTATGCCTGTTACTAATCACATTTTTTAAAGTTTTTATAAAAGTTTGACTTCCTAGACAATTTAAAAGTCTCAGTTCTATTGCATGAAGTTTAATAAGTACTGTAAAATGAAATAAGTGCTAAGTGGGTAGGATCATCACAGGTATATTTAAAGAGTGCTGGGAAATGGCTGTCTAGTGCAGCAGAAGTAACACAAATGACTATCAGGAAATCATCTCCACATGGAGGTGTGCTCACAACTGCTGACCTCTGAGGGACCAATGTGATCTGTCCAAATGGACACAATAGTGGGTGCTTGCATTTCTATCAAACTATTTTATTCTTTCCATTAATCTTACTGAAGTTAACAGTTACTAATG
This sequence comes from Dinomys branickii, assembly GCA_004027595.1. NCBI lineage: Eukaryota > Metazoa > Chordata > Mammalia > Rodentia > Dinomyidae > Dinomys > Dinomys branickii. The sequence goes on from PVLD010017627.1 coordinate 25,487, forward strand.
GACTATTCTGAATGCCAGTGAATTTATTAATGGTTAGTATGCCCAATTTCCCAGGTCAAAATTAATACTTAAAAATGGTTATAATTCTATGGAAGTGCCTCACGCATTGATAAAGTGATATTTGAGCAAAAGTCCAAGGGCAGCAAGGAGGAGTATGACATATGCAGATAACTGAAAAGAGCATGCAGGCAGCAGAGGGAGTAACAAGGCCCAGGCACTGAGGCACAGTTGTGCTTAGTGCTGCTAGAGGAAAAGCATAGTTAAGAAGTCAGGGAGGTCAGGGGACAACTGGGAGTAGCAGATGTTCTGGGGCTACTTAGTCCACAGTAAAGGACTGAACATCCTGGAACAGCAATTGCAAAGTTTGGATAATTAGGCTTCTAAGTCTCATTCATCTGCTGTGTGGAGATTAGATTAGAATGAGATGAAAGCAGACTATTTGGGAGATTATAGGCTCAACAAAAGTACTGAAAGCGGAATGAGGGGCTGGGGTATAACTGAGCAGCACAGTGCCTTCCTGGGAAGCTCAAGGTCCTGAGTTCGATTCCCATAACCCCATCACGTCCCAAAAAGAGGGAAATGAGGAGAGAGAATATTTTGAGATGCACGTGAGATGGAAGTTGTACCTTAGGAGGGAAGGCTGGGAAGGAAGTATAAGTTCTGAAGTCACCAAAACATAATGGTAAATGCTGAGATTGACCGAGGTCACCTGGGGAGAGTGTATGGACTGCAAAGAAAATAAGAACATCAGGGCTGGGGATATAGCGCAGTGACAGAGCACTTGCCTAACGTGGGTGAAGTCAGATTCAATTCCCCATCACTGTAAACAAAAGTGTAAGAAAATAAAATTTTCAAAAAGCGTCAGATTTCTTAGCAGTAACCCTGTATTAGTTAATTTTCTTGATGCTGAGACAAAATACCTGACACCCACGAGTCAAAGGAGGAAAGGTTTATTTCAGCTCACAGTTTGTAGAGGTTTCATCTGTAGCTGGTACCAAGGCAGGGTGGTGTGACTGAGGAAAGAGTTCATGACTTGGCAGGCAGAAGGTGGCAAGTAGTAAGCTCCCTATACAGGCTATAAACTGTTGCCGCCCACAGCCAGCATGGGGCTCCCGTTATCCACACCCAGAATGATGATAAACCAATTAGTGGGGCAGTCTACTACCACACACCCTTAATCCCATTACCACACACCCTAGGTCCAGCCACCTCCAGGAAGCTCCCCTATGAGGACATGAGGCTTTGGGGACATCTAGATACATGCCATAGCAAACCACAAATGTGAAAGTCAGAACTGAGTCACATCTTTAAAGTACTGATGACAAACAGCCCTGGACTTGCTGGGGATGTAGTTCAGTGGTAGAGGATGTGTTTGTCATGCACAAAGCCCTGAGTTCCATCCCTCACACCAAAAAGAATAACAACTTGAAAATTGAGATTTCACTGCCAGACTGGATTAAGATTGAGAGTCTCTCTTAACAGTTCAAGCTCTCCTGCAGCCCACAGTCACAACTCTGCCAGTCACAACAGCCTTCCAATGTGAGGTGACTTCCAGGCTGCTTTAACACTGCTGACTCCAGGACAACAGGGGCCAGCATGTCTGAGCTTCTGTGGCCCCACACACTACATCTCCAGAAGTGAGTTTCTGTATCATTCCTGGCCTTGCTGTTCTGTGATTCTCTGTGACTGATTCTCTACCGTCTCCAGCAAACAGGAGACAAATATGACCACAGCAAAAAGCATTAAAAAGAAAAAGGCTGAGAGTGGAACTCAGCTGTAGGGCTAATACGTAGGGCTAATTGTAGGGTCTAATATGCATAAGGCCCTAGGGTAGATCCCCAACACTCCCCCCAAAAAAGCAGAAAAAGGACAGGGCTACTCATATGACAACGTAAATGTGTAAGTTACCAAAAGAAACAAAAAATTAAAGAAATTACAGAGGGATATTGTCTTGGTTACTTTTCTCTTGTTGCTGAGACAAAATACCTGACACCCACAATTAAGGAAGGAAAGCTTTATTTAGCTCACAGTTCATGGAGGTTTCACTCCATACTTGGCTGGCTCCAAGGCAGAGGGCACAAGTTAGTGGCTGTGGAAAGCAAAAGCAGCAAGAGCATAAAGGGAGGAGCGCAGAGAGCAAGAACCTTTCCCTCCCATATATTGTGTGCAAGCTTCCCGTCCTAGGGCAGGTGTCTCACATCCTAAACCCAGCATTGGGTCATTAATTAATCACAAACTAGAAGGCCACCCCATGACTGCATGAAGCCTTGGGGGGACATCTAGATACAAACTATAACAGATATCTTGCCCACAGTGCCATTTGACAGACAATCCCCAATTTACAATGGTCTGATGTCTGGTTATTCAACTTTATCATGTTGAGAAAGCCATATGCATACAGTGGAAACAATACTTAAAAATTTGATATTTTCCCAGGCTAGCAATATGCAGTGTGATTGTCCCAGTTCTGGCAGTTTCAGGGAGCCATAGGATTGCAAGGGGAAAAATCTGGGCCTGCTGCTCGTCTGTTTGGTAGTGTCTGTGTGTTCAGTGCATTTTCCACTCTTGATATTTTCAACTTAAGACAGGTTCATTGGAATGTAATCTCTTCATAAGTCAAGATGCATCTATTTTATAAAGTTAAATTCATTGAAATGTGGTACAGGAAAAGACTCAGAGCAGAATTAAACCTAGGAATTTATATATATAAACAGGGACTTAGAAACACTAGCTTTATCTGTAACTTTAATTTCTATTTAATCTTGTATTATTTTGCATCATTTATTTATGGAAGTTTTATTTACTGTCTAGCTAATCTTTTAAATCGGCAAAATATGTGAAATTTCTTTTCTATCACTATCACAAAGTACCTGGAACAGGCAAGCTTTACAGGTTGTCTAGTCTGACCTGGAGACCGGAAGCCCGAACAGCACAGCACAGGCTCCAGTGAGGGACACCCCTCCGTTACATCACCCCATAGCAGATAGCAATGGCTGGAGCACCTATGGGAGCAAGCAGTCACTTCTGCAGCCAGGAGCCAGAGAGGCCTAAAGAGGCCACACTTGCTTCTTTAATAAGTCTCTCTGGAGAACTCCCAAGGAATCACAGGAGAGCTGCCTTACACCCTTTAGAGTGCAGTGCCCCAAGCAAAATGTAAAGCCCCCTACTAAAGTTCTCAAAGTTCTCAATGAAGGAAGAAGCCCCCTACTAAAGTTCTCAATGTGGCCACCAAGCCGCTAACTCAGGGACTCTTGTCACACACCCAAAGCACAACAGTATGCATTGACATTAATATATACGTAATAGTAAACTCTGTGGGCCAGTGATGGTGAACCTTTTAGTTTTCAATGGTACAAACAGCCCAGTGGGGCACTCATGCCTTAGGTTCACCACCACTGCCCTGGGCTGTCCCCTGCCCTGGTTCTCAAAGCCTTTGTGTTGACTAAGCAGAGCCGAAAAGTCACGGGTCTAGGCAACTATTTCTTCTCTGTCCCTGCCCTCCACTTCAGTCATGTGCATGGATGGAAATGCATGCTGGTTTTTAGGAGAAGTTCAGAGGTGGGACGTGCTGAGGAGAAAGGGGACAAAGGCAATATCCTGCAATCTCTTCCCTGTCTGCCTCCATTGACAGCCACAGCCCCCAGGAGCAGAAGTCTGGAAAACCAAGGCACATGTTTCAGAGGGACTTCCTGAACCTCTGGATGAAGGCGGAAGGCGAGAAGCTGAGGAAACATTACAAGAACATTAGAGACCTGAGCAGAGCTGGGGGTGCCCAGATGACAAAGGTGACATGAAATTCACACTTCTTTGATGGCATGAGGTCTAAAGCTTGGAACCATCTGTAGTCAGCCCGTGGTACATTACTGTATTCTCACAAGGACCCCATGACCAGAGTGAGGAGACCAGTCTCCTGCAGGGATCAGCCCTTCGTACTCCCGGAAATCTTCCTCCTTTTCCTTCCTCTCCCCGCATCCCTCCAGCAAGGTTCTCCTTAAGGCAGTTAGAGAGGAAGTCCTTGGGAGACAGCCTGGTGACTTTGGCTGGCCAAGTGATTCATAGCAAGTCCTTTGTTTAAGTGACTCTGGAAAAGGAAGCATTTGGAGAATGATATTAGGAAGTAGTTGAACAACAGCTCAAGGAGGGGTAGAGATTTCTGAGCAGGAAAACAAAAGAAAAGCAGTGAAGGGTCTGCTACAGTAAAAGGGAAGGCTCGAAAGGGGATTGGGAGCATTTGTGTTGGGTCACTGTACTGTGTAAGCCTCCTCTTCATCTTTGCCCAAATATTAGCCATTTGCTTAGCACTTGGGGAGATGAATTCATGCTTTGGATCTTCTGTGAAACGGACTGCCAGGCTAAAACTGGCCTCCAGGGGGGTGGGAGGAAAAGAAGGTTGTACTGAGTTGGTAACACTGGGTTCATAAATTCTTTCACTCCACAGAAAGGGACCTGGGAGAAGCCAGAAACAAAAGGCCACAGATACGTCATATGATTCCAATTATAGGAAATGCCAAGAGTGTGCAAAGCCATCAAGATGGAAAGTAGAGAGCCAGGCATGGTGGTGCACACTTGTCATTACACCACTCTGGGAAGTTGAGGCAGGAGGATCAAAAATTCAAGCCCTGCCTGGGCAACTTAGCTACTTCACAAGATTATATCTCAAAGAACCAAAAAGATCTAAGGAAAGAAACAAGATGTGAAGGCCCTGGCCTCAACTCCCAGTAACACCCCCCCACACACACACAGATTAGTGCTTGTCAGATGATGGAGAAAGGAGGAAATTGAAACTAACTGCTAGTAGATATAAGGTTACTTTAATGGACATTTCTGGAATTAGTTAACTACTGATTGTCATACGGCTCAGTGAAAATTCTAAAAACCACTGTCTTGGTTACTTATCTCTTGTTGCTGAGACAAAATACCCAACGCCAAAAATGAAGGAAGGAAAGGTTTATTTAGCTTACAGTTTGTGGAGGTTTCAGTCCATAGTTGGCTGGTTCCACTGGAGCAGAGTGGCACATAGCAAAGGGCAAACTGTTCAGGGCAGCAGAGCACAGCAAAAACCGCAAGCAAAAGGGAGGAATGGCTGCAAGCAGCCTCCTTTCTTCCCTTACATTGTAAACAGGCTACCCCCACCGAGGGGGTGTGTAACACTTACACAATCTCCACGCCCTCCTCTTCCACAGGGTCAGGATGTTTACAAAGTAAGCACCCCAGCTTCCTCCTGAGTCACTCAGTTAAACCTCTAGATTCCCCAAGTTGACACAATGTATCAACCATAACAACCACTGAATCAAATCTTTTAAAGAATGAATTTTATGGCCTGTTAATTATATCTCAATTTTTGAAAGGTGGATGTTCTAGACTTGGGCTCTTTTCCTAAAATTCAAGAAAAATACATCACAAAAGCCCGTTTTTGAGAGCTGAGAGGTTTTTAAATTGAATACTCATGTGTCTTTGTTTCATGGATTGTTACCTAAGGATGACCAAGGTTCCTCTTGTCACTCCTGGGAGTTTGTACTTTACATAAGTTCAGAAACCCCAGTTCTGTGTCTTTACACAGTTTCATTGGAGGGCAAATATGGGATTGACTAAGCATGAGACTGACAGATCTTCAAACTTCTTTGGCTTTTAAATTCTTTTGCACAGCAGATAAGACATAACAAAAAAGTATATATTAATTCATGATATAAGCAAAAAAGTTAATACACAGAAAGATTAGTGACAGCAAAGTAAAATGAATTTTTAAGAGTAATGCAAACCAGAGCATGTTAATCTTCACACGTCTCCAACGTCTGAGAATTTCTTTGCAACATCAATCTTCATCCTTCTAGAAGGTCATGGAAATCTTAGGTAGTAAAGTGCTCAACTGTGTTTTTCTATTGATTTGTACTTTTTTCACCTCGATTTACAACTTTCAGTGGAATTATTTAATAAGTCATTGTGGAGATGTGCTTTGGCACAAGGTAAATTACACCGGTCTACAGGCTCTATTTACTGCTCCATCTTCACTATTATAAAGGTGACTTTTGAGATAATTTCAGGTCACTGGCCTCTATTAGTTGTCCATCAGTGGCCAGAAAATCACTTTAAGTGAGATGATTTGTGAGCTATAGGGAAGCACACCTATTAGTGTCAGAGGATAAAGGCTGTTTAAATGTGCCTGGGTAGTATATAATATAAAGTCTGAACAAAACAAAAACCAAAAGCAGAATATTGAAGGTAAAACCTAGTAAGATCCTCGTCTGAGATATATATATAGCCAGAGCACTTATACGCTTGTTGACTCATGAGCCATGGTGTGGTAAATAAGAAATGTTTCTAAGTATTTTAGCCCCACCATCTGTACCACCCTAACTCCCTTCCTTCCCTAAGCTTTCAAACATGAGTTTAAAATTCCTCTAATAAAGAAGTGGTGTTCATTTCCCTTAAATTTTTCCTGGCTGTGTGACTTTCTTTGTCTCAGAAAATATGCAGAAGTGATTTGCTTCCATCATCTCCCTTGGAATCTTGCTGAGAAGTGAACAAGTCTGGGTTAACCTGCTAAGTGATAAGGTCTACAGGGCCTAGTTTGTCTCATTACCCAGGTAGCAACCAACTGGCTGGCCAAAATGTGAGAGGCATTGCTTTAGGTCAGGCAACCTCCAGTCTACTTAGCAGAGCAGAGCAGAGCAGAGCAGAGCAGATGCATGTACCGGCCAGCCATGATCAGCCGAGGCTAGCCTAGTTTTGCAGACCCCCTTAGGTGATCAGACAATGTAGATCAAGAATAAAGGCCCATTGTTTTAAGCCACTGACTTTTGTTTGCTGCAATAGCTAACATTTTGCCTTATGTGCTGAATGTATTTTATACTGTCTACGAACAGCTCAAACTTCATTGTCTTGGCTGAAATGAATGAAATTTTGGCATGTTTAGAAGCCATCAGATACTCAAGGGAGTATCTGCTATTCCTACAGTTCACCTAGAAAATGGACAGACAGAATTCCATCTTTGAGATCTAGATGGTGGTAGCTAACATAAACTTTGGTTTTGTTTTCTTCAGTAAGAAGTTTTTATTAGTCAGCTTTCCTGTCACTGGAACACAATACGACCTGACACCCACACCTGAAAGGAGGAGAGTTTTAACTTGCCTCACAATTTCAGGGGACTCAGTCCATGGACAGCTGGCTTCATGGCAGAAACAGCATGGCAGAGGGTCTGGTAGGGAATAGATGCTTAGTCCATGGTGAACGGAAAGCAGAGCAGAGAAGCAGTGCCAGGAAGAAAGGGGCCTGGGAACTAGGCCTAGGATATAGACCCTCAGGCCATGCCTCCATGACCCACCTAGACACACCTAGAAGTGTGTCTTACTAATCCCATGTGGGCTTCTGTCTTGGTTACTTTTCTCTCCTTGCTGAGACAAAATACCCAACACCCAAAATGAAGGAAGGAAAGGATTATTTAGCTTACAGTTTGTGGAGGTTTCAGTACATACTTGGCTGGTTCAGAGGCAGAGTGGCACATGGCAGAGGGCAAACGTTCATGTCAGCAGAGCACAGCAAAACAACCAGCAAAAAGGAGGAATGGCAGCAAAACAGCCTCTTTCCTTCCCTTACATTGTACACAGGCTATCCCCCACTCAGAAGGTGTGTAGCTCTCACACAATGTCCACACCTTCTTCCTCCACAGGCTCAGTATGTATACAAAGTAAACACCTTGGCCTCCTGCTGAGTCACTCAGCCAAACCTCTAGACTCCCCAAGTTGACACAATGTATCCCTTAAAATTTGCAAATATCTACAAAGGAGAATAGAAAATACATTGTTACTGTAAGGTAGACAACTTATTATTATTACTATTACTATTTTGTAACATTTGTTTTCAACCACTGTTTCAAGAAAAGAAAACATTTTCTATTGGCTAATGTTCCCTTTTACCCATGTTTCAAGTCCCCGGGTCTTTTCCCAGAGAAAATAATAGCTTGACTCTGATGCACTGTTGATTCCCACTGGGCACCTGGAAATGTTTATTCTACTTATCATATCTTTGACACACATATAGATGTATATTTATACAGACATACATATATGTGCATTTATCTATGCACAATATATACATAAATATGTATTTTTACATATACATATTTAGTATAATCCTTTTGACTGTTATATATTAGTCTATTGCATGGATACAATACTCTGTCAATCCTTTGCCATTGTTGCACATTTAGATGGCTTCTAAGTTCCCATTTACTACTGGGCTGCAATGAGTACATGCACATAGTTCCTTATATTTAAATGCCAGTCTTTCTCTAGGTCATATACCCAGAATGCTGGATAATCTGACGAATATTCTTTTGCATTTTCTAGAGTGCATTAGATCTAGCATTATGAGTTCCTGGGTGCTAAGTTTCAGAATTGTTGTTTGGTGTGACAGATTTATAACATGGGGAGCTATAACAAAAATATGATGAAAACATGAAATCTCTTTGAAACATTCTCCAACTTTCTTTGTCTTCTCCTTCATAGTTCTGAAGATTTTAAATGTGCTAGTTAATGTGGTTATTTCAGTTTTATAGAAATTAAAACAAACAAAAAGCAGTAGTAACTTTACACTGGTCAAAAGCAGAGTGGAAAGTGATGGTCTGCCATGTTGCTGATGAATTGGCTTCCAGAGCAAATTTTAATGACATTATAATGACCGAAGTTGAGTGGTTATTCAAGTACTATTTCAAATAGTGTGCTGAATTGCACAAATACAAGCCAGGCATGCTGGCTCATGCCCATAATCCAGTGCTCTGGGAGGCTGAGGCAGGAAGATCTCAAATGTGAGAACAGCCTGGGCAATTTAGTGAGACCCTCTCTCAAAATAAAAGGTTGAGGAGATAACTTATTGCGTAGGTCCTGGGTTCAATCCCCAGTACCAAAAAATATATATATAGGACAAACACAGCATTTTAGATCATTTCTGAACCAATCTCAGATTCATTATTCAATAAAGGCAAACTAGTTCCTTTTTTTTTCTCAGTGAAGAAGTCAAGATTAAGATCTTGTATTTTACCATGCTGAGACATGGTATGATAGAAACCATGATATGATCGTGGTAAGGTCAGTGTTCTTCTGTAAACAGGAGAAAATTACTCCTGATACTTAAGCAGTAAGTGGCTAAGTGCTCTTTGATTTTACAAAACCCTTGTCAAAAGTGACTTAGTGCACAAGAAACCTGCCCTTAAGATAAATGCTCTTCTCAACAAATTGTGTGTACCCGAGGCCCTGTGGGTTCTGCCCGGAACTGCTGATTGTAATAGGACGATGTCGCCATCACCCGGTTGCTTTGCATTTGTAACCTTATCCTGGCGGTGCCTGAGGGCTTTGCATTGTGCTGGGTTACATTATCTGTACTCTAGATGCTCTTAGGTTTAAATGCTTTTATCTGGCTATAAGAATTGCTGGTTTGTAGAAGTAATGCTCTAGCTTGCATTTTGTGTGGAAAAGTAAAGAGAAATCAGGTTATTGGAAACTACATCCTTGTCCTCGAAACTCCCAACCACGGGACTGGGGCTAGGGCTGCGTGATAGGATGCTAGCCTAGCGGTCTCCTGAGCTAGACCCGGGATAAAATCGTAACTGACGTAATCCAGAAAACAGTAATATTAATGAAGTGCAATCCTACTTGCTTTCAGTAATTTCTTTAAAAGGAATATCTGATGCCATTTGCTTGGCTCTGTTCTTTAAGAAGAATTTTAGAATCAAGACTGTAACCTTTTTTTATTTTAAAGTAGACAACCAGCACATTTTGTTTTGTACTGGCAATTGAACCCAGGGCCTCCCCACTGAGCTACATCCCCAGAACCTTTATATTTTATTTTGAGACAAGATCTCACTAAGTCACTAAATTGCCTCTCTGAACATTGGCATGACAGGCGCGCTCCACAACGCCCAGGATGACAGAAATTTATAAAGTAGATTCGGGTGTTGCCAGTCCTTCAGCAATTATCATGCAGCTTTGAATGTATAGCTTTTCATAGTGCTGCTTTTTCTAAGCCCTGGACTTTGCAAACCACATTTACTTTTGGCCGCGTTACTTCCTTTTCCTACCAGTAGAGGGCTCTAGAGAGGAGCGACGGGACGGGAGGCGGGGTTTCCTCTTGGTCCCCTGGGGATGCAGTGGCCCCTGACCCTGGTGAGAACAGTGGACCTTGGGCGGTGTGGGTGACTCCTGCAACTGCGTCGGAGATGACCCTAGGCCTGGAGGCTTTTTCTAATCTCCCTGTCCAGTCCCAGCAGCAGCTGGATATTGCTCCCGTTTCCACAGGCTTCAACATATATAAATTTTTAAAAGTGCAGAATACATTTGCCAATTTGGTTTCTGACCAGTCGCTGTGATTTGGCCCTCATTCTTTTACCCATTTTTACATTTAACTGTTGAATGCTGTGCTTCTCAAAAGCTAGGTCCAAACACTATCCGTCAGAATGATGAGGCAGATGTCACTTCGAAAAATTCTATTTCTGTTTAAGTTTTCTAAAATTAAATGCCCAGCTTTTCATGTTTTTATTTTCAAACTTCAGAATTGTTGCCATGGAATTATATAGGACTTAAAGGTTTCAGCAAGCTCACTTTGAAATCATCAGGACACAGCTCTTTCTGAAGTTTTATGAATTGACTAGTTTCTTCATTGCTTAAAGGAGCTTTTCAGATTGTTTACTTCTTTTTGACCGTTTTCTTTTCTTTTTGTTTTCTGTGTTGAATACTGAGTTTGGGACCTGGGGCTTCTTGCATGCTAGGCAAGTGCTTCAACCACTGAGCTACTCTCAAAGCCGGACATTTTGGGGGAATTTAAGGGGAATGCTCAGCCCAAATTGGGGTGACTACTGGATAATTGTACCAACAGCACTCCTTTCTGTGCTCTGGCTAATGTTCCTTACTCTCACAAATACTTCCTTCAAGGCCTCAGGCTCAAAAAAAGCCTTTTAAGATAACAATTTCTTATAATCTGTGTGGGCTGGAGATTATTTCCTGACAAGAGAGTCCTTGTGAGTCCTAGTAGGCTAAGACATCATTTTTACTTTCCCTGTGTTTTCCCTCTAGAATTTATGATACCTCGGGGTTTTTTAATGTACATTGTTATAATATATGAGATGTCAAAGAGAAATATCTGGATTCTGAGCATCCAGAATCTGAGTTTGTTTAGCATTGTCTAATTAGGAATGCTGTAGAGGAAGATGTTAGTTGTCAGGGAGAAAAAGAGAACAGATCTGGTACTTCAATTCATCAGTAAAGATTATCACAGTGATAAGAAGGCCAAATTTTAGGGGAAGAGAAAACATGCAGAAAAAGGGATGTGGCCTTTACCACTTCACTTGCAAACTAATAACAGTGGGTCAAATGTGCCCCACTGCCTGCTTTTGTAAATAAAGGTTTATTGAAACAGAGTCACAGCCGAGTATTTATATACCGCCTATGGTTACTTTCATGTAAAACTATAGGGGTTAAGTGGTTGCTACATGGGCTGTATAGTTCACAAAGCTGAAACTTTTACTCTTTTATTTTTTACAGGTAGTTCGCCAAACCTGACCTAGATTTTCAAATACATTACAGTTCTGCCTGCCTTGTTATTTCTTACAGTTGCCAATTTTCTTGAGTAGTTTTATCCATTTTAATGCTCATAATTTATTTAATGAGCATTTTCTTCCTCCTACTTTATTGATTATGTTTGTCAAAAGTGTTCCTGATGTTATTTTTTTCAAGAAACTTGGTCTTGGATTTATAAATAATGCTATGCTTTTCTATTTTTATACCTATGTATTTTATGCTTTAATTATTTATTTCATCCTGCTTAGACTTTAAAAATCCTTTCCTAAACATTGTAAGATGATCATTATCTTTGAACCATTTAACTCCTATTTCTTTTAAAATCACAGGAAACTAACATTTTCAGTTTAGAATATAAAAGTAAGCTAAAAACCAAAAACCAGAGACATATCAAAGGACAAGCGAGAAGAGAACGAAAAACCCATCCATTATCCCATTGCCATAGCTCGTCACTGAAATCATTTTGGAATTTGCTCTTCTAGTCTTTTTAAAAACAATTTTAAATTTTTAGTGATTGTAAAAGTATTACATGAAATTTACCATCTTATCCGATTTGAAGTATACAGTTATAGGTGTTAAGTGTATTATCATCGGTGTGCAGCAGATCTCTAGAACTTTTTCACCGAGCAAAACTGAAACTTTTGTACCTATTTAACAACACTTTTCCCTCTCTCTTGCCCCCACTGTCCTTTTTGTCTCTATGAATTTTACTATTTCAGGGACCTCATATAAGTGTAATCATGCAATTATTTATCTTTTTGTGTCTGGCTCATAGCACTTAGTATAATATCCTAAAAGGTCATCCATGTTGTACCATGTGTGAGAATTTCCTCCCTTTTTAAGGCTGAGTAATATTCTAATGTATGGACATACCATATTTTGTTTATCCTTACATTTATGGGTAGATATATAGGTTGCTTGTAAATAATGCTACAATTGAACTTGAGCACATGAATATCCTTTGAGATCCTGCTTTCTTTTGGTTACATACCTAGATGTGGGATTACTGGATCATATGGTGATTCTAGTCATTTTTGAGGAACCTCCATGGTAGTTTCCATAGGGCCTGGGCCATTTTAATCTTCTTTTTAAGGCACATGTGTTTCCATAGTTAGTTGAAGTCAGTTTTTTCTTTCAATGAAGTTTAGATAAATTTGCCTGAGCCCTTTTTTCAATAACCCACAATAAATCTAATGCCCTGTTCCATGTGTTCTGACTGAAATGAGGCTCTTACTTCCCTATTTGAATTAACTTCATCATTGTTTTCTTCTACTTAATCATTTTCTCTTTCTTTTAGGGAGTGTTTATCATCTTTGATCCTCATGTTAATAGTCAATTGTAAGGTGCCTGTGATCAGCCAACTGTCTTTCTTTCTATTGACTTGTTTGCTGTTGAATAAGACATGTACATTGAGAAAAATGTTCTCTTCAAACATGACATTCTGAAACCCTTGCTGGTTAAGATGGTGAATTAAAATCCCCCCTCAGCACTTAAGATTATACTTTGTATTTTATTATTGTGATTTTGCCCTTTCTAAAATGATTCTTGGCGTCTTATCTGTAGTTTGGGGAAGGCATTTTCCATGCAGTCTCCTCATACTGCCATTTGAACAAAATGATATTTCTTGATCTTAAGATATAAGATAATGGTGTTGTCTTGTAAGGAGTATTTACATACCCTAAAGAAAGTTTTGAAATGCTAAACGGAACATGAAAACCTTAAGTTAATTCTTTTCTTGCTGTATAATGAAAAAACCTGGTAGCTTAAGACAATAATGATTTATTCTCTCCTTCTTGTCAGTTGCATAGACTGCTCCATGCAGTGCTGGCTGTGTGGCCACATCTGACTGGGAGCTCATCTGGGGCTAGGACCTGCAGCATGGCTTCTGGGAAAGACTGGCCCTGTGCTTTGTGTACCAGGGATGGGCAGGGTCTCTGTCTTTACCAGGGAGACAAACTCTCCACAAGGTAACTCAAGGCTCTGCCAGGCCTCTTTTGCCCTATTCTGCTGTCAAGGAATGTCACAAGGCCACCCCAGCGATTCAAGGGGAGGGAATAGAAATTGATGGTTAGAGCAGACTACTTAGTTGCCATATTTGCAAGCAGTCTATGGAGACTTTATGTACTTATGTAAACACCTTTAACCCCATTCCTTTAACTCAGCAAAGCAGCAGACATTGAAATTGTACATATCTATTATTTATCATGCCGTAGTGATAGAGCAAATAATGAAATGTCTCCTGCATTAGTTAGCAAACATTCCCTTTATAAGGCAAAATAGTAAATACTTGAGGCTTTGTGAGCTATACAGTCTGTCTCAACTATTCCACCTGTGCCATTAGAGTATGAGAGCACTCACAGACAATGTAAGAATGGACGTGGCTAGGTTCTAATAAAACTGTATATGTAAAAAATTGGGAAGGAGGCTGGTTTTGTCCTGCTTTGTGTGTGTGTGTGTGTGTGTGTGTGTGTGTGTCTGTGTGTTTCACTGGGTTCTGAGCTGTAGAAATAATGCTTTTGCCACATTTTAAGTAGGCTTTGGATTAATTATGTAGCATTGACATATCAGAGTTAATAATATTCACAGAGGCTATCTGAAACAAAAGTTAATGCCACAATAAGCACATAGTAAATTTGTTATTTTTTGTGTCTTATTTTATACTAACAGCATTAAACACCATGCAGGGCTGGGGATATAGCTCAGTGGAATAAGCGCCTGCCTAGCAAGCTCAGGGCCCTGAGTTTGATCCCCAGTACCGCCAAAAAACGAACAAACAGACAAACAAAAATAAACACCGTGCATTGCATCTGTTTATTCCTTGAGAGCCATGCATGGAGGGGGAGTCTTTTTTCTTGCTATAACATCACTTAATGTCCTAGGAGAAAGGATACTTAATAATGTGAAATCCTATTTGAGAAGTAAAAGGCAAACAGTGGGATAGTTGCTATTTGCAAAATGCATGTACTAGCTTTATATTCCTATGACTCCAAATATTTATGTTCTTAGGTTCTGAATAATGAATCAAAAGGAAAGTTGTACTTTCAAAATCTTCTTGGCCAGTCTCTAGTAGTTACTGATTTTTCTTACCTCTGTACTTTTCTGTAAACACTTAACATCTCACATTTCATCAGTGATACCTTAGCACATTATGAGATCATATTTATTTTTTCCTTGCAAATGAGACACCAGATAGAAATACTCTTTCATTTTGCTCTCCTCTGGGCATCGTTTTTCTCAGGTATTGAATGACAGACACTAACAGTCTGTAAGAGCTAATATGAAATGCAGCTTTTTGTGGTTGTGTCATCATGTTTTCCAGCCTGCCACCTGGGCCACACTGTCCCCACCAACCTGCAGAGGGAGTGTGGGAGGGACTTCAGGCATGGGTCCAGGCTTCTGCCTCCGGAGGAGATGGTGCAGCGGAGGTTTGGAGAGAATGTGTGGCCCAGGGTGTCCTTGGAGGGGTTTTCCTCCCCTTAAAGAGTCGCTTTTTACACAGTTCCTGTATCCCACATGTGAAGGGATTTGGTTCCCTTTTCTTGTGTATCTTTGTCTGTATTACTAGGTGTTTGGAGTAAAAGCAAAATGAGCATTTATTGTTTTCGAGAACACATGAGATATTTTTTAAATTTTTCTTCTCATTAGTACACACTTGCAGTACATGATTAAATTCATTGTGTTGAGTTGGTCCATGGACATAACATGTCTTACATTTTTCTCACCCCCTTTCCCTCCCTTCTCCCCGCTCCATCTCTTGTTCATCTTGCCTTCTGTGAAAGATCTAGCCCTGTTTCCTATTGTCTATGGTTTATTTTGCTCTTTTATTTATGTTTTCTGTTTCTTGTATAAGAGAAGCTATTGAATATTTAAACGTGTATGGCACATTTATTTCACTTAATATTATGATCTCAAGGTGCAACCATTTTCCTACACATAACCCAAATTTATCCTCCTTTGAGGCAGTCGGAGTAGAGATGCCTAAAAAAACTAAAACCAGAAATTCCATTCAATCCAGCTACTTCCCTTCTAGGCATCCTCCTGAAAGAGTTAAAGACCTCATATTACAATGATGCATGCATACTCATGTTTATAACAGTGCGACTTATAGTAGCTAAATCTTGGCAGCAGCCTGTAAGTCCATCAGCAGATGATGGGGCAAGGAAGATGTATCTATACACAGTGGAGGGCTAGAGCTGCTGCTACAATTCCTCCCCCTCCTGCTCCTTTTCCTGTTCCTGTTCCTCTTCCTTCTTCTACAGAAAGTTCTGTCAGCTTTTCTGCC
>PVLD010017628.1:0-41332 GCA_004027595.1 Dinomys branickii
TAGTTTTCACTGAATAAATCTTTCACATTCTTTGTTAGATTGATTCCTAAGTATTTCAATTTATTTGTTGCTATTGTAAAAGGTATGGTTTCCTCAATTTCTCTCTCAGTCTGTTTGTTTTCTGTGTATAGGAATGCTATTGATTTTTGGGTGTTGACTTTGCATCCAGCTACGCTGCAGAATTTGTCAATTAATTCCAGGAGTTTTCTTGTGGAGTTTTTGGGGTCCTCCATGTATAGTATCATGTCATTTGCAAATAGTGATAGTTTCACTTCTTCCTTTCCTATCCTTATTCCTTTCATTTCTCTCTCTTGTCTGATTGCTCTGGCTAATGCTTCCAGAACTATGTTGAATAGGAGTGGAGACAGTGGACATCCTTGTCTTGTTCCTGACTTTAAAGTGAAAGTTTTCAGTTTATGTCCATTTAGTATGATGCTGACTGTTGGTTTGTCATAGATGGCTTTGACCAGATTGAGGTAGAGACCATCTATTCCTGTTTTTTCTAAGGTTTTTAACATGAATGCATGTTGGACTTTATAGAAAGCCTTCTCTGCATCTATTGAGATGATCATGTGGTTTTTGTCTTTGACTGTATTAATATAATGTATTACATTAATTGATTTGCGAATATTGAACCATCCCTGCATTCCTGGAATGAATCCTACCTGGTCGTGGTGTATAATTTTCCTTATGATTTGCTGTAATATATTTGCCAATATTTTGTTGAGTATCTTTGCATCTATGTTCATTAGAGAGATTGACCTGTAGCTCTTTTTCTTGGTTGGGTTCCTCTCTGGTTTTGGTATCAGTATAATACTTGCCTCCAGAAATGTGTTGGGGAGAGTTGCTTCCTTTTCGATTTCATTGAAGAGTTTGAGGAGTGTTGGCATTAGATCTTCTCTGAATGTTTCATAGAATTCTGCTGTGAATACATCAGGGCCTCGGCTTTTCTTTGTGGGTAAGTTTTTAATGACATTTTCAATCTCATTAATTGATATTGGGATGTTCAGGATTTTTACGTCTTCCTGATTCAATATTGGTAATTTGTACCTTTCTAGGAATCTGTCCATTTCTTCTGTATTTTCTATCCTATGGGAATACAGATTTTCAAAGTAGGTATTAATGATCCTTTGGATTTCTGTGGGATCTGTAGTGACTTCATCCTTTCATTCCTTATTGCATGAATTTGAGATCTTTCCCTTCTTTGTTTGATAAGGTTGGCTAGGGGTTTATCAATTTTATTTATTCTTTCGAAGAACCAACTCTTTGATTCACTAATTTTTTGTAGAGTTTTCTTCATCTCTATTGCATTAATTTCTGCCCTGAGTTTTATAATCTCCTCCCTTCTTTGGGCTCTTGGTTTGGCTTGTTGCTCTTTTTCTAAGAGTTTGACGTGTATCATTAGGTTATTTATTTGCTCTCTTTCTGTTTTCTTTGTATATGAGTTCATTGCTATAAATTTCCCTCTGAGGACTGCTTTCATTGCATCCCACAGATTCCAGTAGGTTGCACTTGTGTTTTCATTTATTTGTAGGTAGTTTTTAATTTCTTCTTTAATTTCTTGTGTGACCCATTGGTTATTCAGGAGGTTGTTGTCTAATTTCCAAGTGTTTATGTGGTTTTTGGAGTTCTCTTTGTCATTAATTTCCAATTTCTTTGCACTGTGATCCGATAATATGCATGGGATAATTTCAATTTTTTTGCATTTAGGTAGAGAAGCTCTATGGGCTAGAATGTGGTCTATTTTAGAGAAAGACCCATGTGCAGCTGAGAAAAATGTGTATTCTGATGTTGTGGGGTGGACACTCTGTATACATCTACTAAGTCCATTTGTTCACATTTTTGGTTCAGGTCTGTTATTTCTTTGCTAACTTTCTGTCCAGTTGACCTGTCTTTTTGCATCACAGGGGTGTTTAGGTCCCCTATTACAATAGTGTTATTAGTTATTTGATTTTTCATGTCTGTTAAGATTTGACTTGGAAAGTTAGGTGCTCCATTGTTTGGTGCATAAATGTTTAGGATTGTTACCTCTTCCTCTTGCAGCTTTCCCTGAACTAGTATGTAATGGCCTTCTTCATCTCTTTTGATTGTTTTTGGTTTGAAGTTTACCTTGTCTGCAAACATAATAGCTACCCCTGTTTTTTTCTGGGGACCTGTTGCATGGAGAATTGTTTTCCAACCTTTAACTTTCAGCCTGTGGATTTCCTTTTGAGTAAAATGTGTTTCCTATATACAGCATATCGTTGGATTGTGTTCCTTAATCCACTCTGCCAATCTTTTCCTTTTGACTTGTGAATTGAGGCCATTTACATTAATGGTTATCATGGTTATATGTTGGCTTATTCTAGTCATGTTATTTACTTGTTGTTGTTTTCCTTCTTTTGCTGAATGTTTACTTACTTGTTCTGTTTGAGAGTTTATTTCTATTGTTCTTGGGATTGTGGTCTTGTGTTTCTCTGTCTAGAATATCTTTTAGTGCTTTTTGCAATGCTGGTTTGGCACTCATGAAGTTCTTCAGTTGTTCTTTGTCCTGGAAATATTTTATTTCTCCATTGAATTTGAAGGAACGTTTTGCAGGATACATCAGTCTGGCTTGGAAGTTGTTTTGTCTCAGAATCTGTAATATCTCACTCCAAGCTCTTCTTGATTTCATGGTTTCCATTGAGAAGTCTGCTGCCATTCTGATGGGCTTTCCTTTATAGGTGATCTGTTTCTTTTCTGTAGCAGCTTTTAATATTGTGTTCTTTTGAGGGATATCTGGGATCTTGACTATTATATGTCTATGTGTGGTTTTCCTTGGATAATGGCTCGTTGGGGTTCTATATGCCTCGATTAAATGTACTTCAGTATCTTTTACCTTGTTTGGAAAATTTTCTGCTATTATTTCAGCAAATATTCTTTTTATATCGTTTGTGTGGTCTCCTGTTGTTTCACTCACTCCTATTATTCGAGTATCATTTTGTTTTGCCTCATCTTGCAGCTGTTGGATTGATTTTTCTTGGGTCTTTGATGATTTTATGAGATCCTTCCTTTCTCGCTCATAAGCTGCCATGCTGTCTTCAAGGTCTGAAATTCTATCTTCGGTTTCATTTAAGCGGTTTTGCAAGCTTTCAGTGGAAGTTTTCAAATCCTGGCAATCTCTTTGGACCTGTTTCATTCTTGGTAATTCATTCTTAAATTTGCTCTTGTAATGTTTCCATTTGTTTCCTATTTTCTTCTAATCTTTTATCTATTTCTTCTCTATGTGTATGGAACATTTCTTCCATTATAGTTTTCAGTTCATTTTTTTGTCTGAGAGATCAATGCAGGTATGTGACTTATTTCTGCTTTAAGCTCTTCTATGGCCTGATAGAGTTGTTTCTTTATTTTGGATGCAATCATTTCAGAGCTTGCAGGTATGTAGCTTCCTAGTTCCCCTGTATCCCCGCATCCAGGACTTGTTCTGGGTGGGGTTGACTTCTGAGACTGTGTTTTGTTCTTCTGTCTTCCCATTTTGGGGTATCAGATTCAAAATATTGAACAATAAATTACCCAGGTAGTTTACCAGGCAAATGTCTGTTGCAAAGACTGCTCCAATGACTCCTTCTCTTCGGTAGATTATCCCTTAAGCTTTCTGCTGAGAGATCCGCTTAAAAGGCTGTTCATATACTGGTTTGTGGGGTGAGCTACTCCCTACTGAGAGACCTGGGTGAGGTGTGTAACACCACTCCCCTGCCCTCCCAAGGTCCCCTGCAGGTATGGGGATGGATCTCCTCCCTGACTCGGTGATCCGGTCGCGGCGTGCAGATAGCTCACCAGTTTCGGAATCCTTGCAGGCAGGAAGGTTCCAAAGTTCCCATTTTTTGTGCTATGCCCGTGATCCACCACTCCCTGATGCTTCTGTTTCCTCATGCTCTCCGGGTCTGGGGGAGGGAGAGGGATGCTCCTCTCCTCTGTGCTCCTCACGCCACCTCGGCCATGGACTGCAGGCCACTGAGGGCCTTGGCTGCGGGGGCCGGGACCGGAGTTAGATCCTGGTTCAGCGCTTGGATTTGCATAGCCTGCCCAAGGAGCATGAGCTCCGAGACTGCCCCACGCTGCCACTGCTAAAAAGCAGATCTATTCTTTATTATTTTTAATTACAGTCTTTAAAATAAAAAACAAATTTTCATTTTCATGAAAATGTAGTGATGTCTGAGCAAAAATTATTTTAAATGATTTATTATTTTAAAAAGATTTATTTTTTAAAATATGTTAAAGAGTCAGTTCCTGTTATGAATATACATAATGTGACAGGAACATAAAATAGATACATGTTTTTGCATTTGAACACCATAATTGTCTAGATATAAAATATTACTGTAAGTTCATTATTTTTTCCCAGCATTACTATGTACACACTGAGACAGTAAGTCTTGGAAAAGATAGAAGAAACAAATGAATCTGTTTTTCCCTGACTTGGGGCAAAGTTTGCATGTTGTTTTCCTGGGACTTCAGGAAATTCTTCTGAAAAATACAAAATCTATATAAATACATAAGTAAGACACACAGCTGAAATATGATAAGCTTATCCTATCAAGATGGCATTTAATTTTTACTTTGGTTATTGTTTGGATTGATCACATTTTAAGCATAAAGAATAGTCTTTTTCACATTTTAAATGTTAAAACCCATCTCAGTGGGAAGTATTATAAACTCTATTTAATGTGCTGCTTTTATAACATAAGCATCACCTTTGTCATATTAAAATGCATTCTTTTTAGTAAGATAAAATTAAAAAGAACTCCAGGGAATATAATTAAAAACTTGGACTATATATCTTCTAAGAGACCAAGAGATTCCTTCTCGGTGGGGATTCCTGTGTGCTTTCCTACTGTGGTTAAATTCATAAGTGCAGTTGAAAGGATCCATGCTGACTATAATTACATTCTAAATTAGCCAATAGTAGCACCGTGCAAAATAACTTCCATAACATGCTCACTATGTTAGACAATCAATTACAGTTCAGATGAATCCATACCGAAATCCATAATTTTCACTTAGGATTGTCATTTTTGTAATTTAGCACATTGTTACAGCAGAACCTTCAAAAGGTCAGGCAGAACGCTAAGAAGGAATTTCCGTAGGTAAATGTTCTCCTATGTCAAAAGCAGTTGAGGAAACTGATCATAACATGCTTGATGATAGCAGAATTTTAATTTATTTTGACATTCTCCTTTGAGTGTTTTTAAAAATACTGAACAATTTTATCTAACACCTGATAAAATTCACATGTACTATATGAACTCTATGCCTGTTTTCTTGAATTTTCTGTATTGACTTCCAAACACTTTGGAACATGGTCAAGGGGAAGAAGAAATAACGTAAAGGGAAGGCAGCAAGTAACTGAGAACCTGCCATCACAGAGGGGCAAAAATTGTGTATTCTTTCAAATCTAAGACTTACATAGCATGCTATTGCCCCCGGCTCTACTTAGGGCAGTGCCACAGGAGACTCAGCCAGAAAATTCTGCAGTTTACCTTATTCATGCTAATGTGTTAAGTATGGAGAAACCACTATTTTTCTCTTAATTTGTAGGCTATATTTCAGATGCCCAAACAAAAGGAAATTCCCTTAATATAATGAAAAAGGACAAGCAAACATTTTTACAAACAATATCTTGTTATTCAGTACTCATGGAATAGTAACATTACCAGTTTTCTCTAGTATTTTAAAACTAACAATCATAGGAACCTTCATATTATTTAGTAACCTAAACAAAAGATATCCCACACAACTCTGTGGGACCCCACAACAAAAAGACATGACAATGAATTATGTATGATGGAGAAAATTAATTGGACTATGAAGCTGACCCTTGATACTTAAGCCACCATAATTTTAGATCAGAAAAATTACATGTACATAGCTGTGTGACTCTCAGTCTTAATTTTTAATTCATAGAGCTCCTCCTTGGTATAAGGCATCCTCTGACAAAACCTTTGTTAAAACAATTTTTCCCTGGAGGAAAGAGAGTAAGGTATTTTCTTCCAAAATGTTAGTTGAAGTTTTCCTTTTGTGATGTCTGAGAACCAAATCCATTAAAAAAAAAAAAAAAAAGGATAAGCTAAAAAAAATGAAGACGGGGAGAAGAAAAGAATTGATCAATACTGTGCGGCGGCCCGATTTCAGCAGGATAAACTCAGAGACGCTTCGCCAGGTGTGACTGCACAAAGGCAGAGGGCACTGCTGCGGGAGGGAAAGCGAGGTCATTTCCTGTGAAAGGCAACGTGCTGAGAAGAACGGAGCCTGGAGACCAGGGCCAGAGGGCCACAGTTCAAATCCCACCTCTACCTTCCACAAAATATACGAGGAGACCAGATCTCTTACCTCCTCCTAGTCTGCCTGCTTCCTCTGTGTGTGGGAAAAATCACAGCTCTCCACAAATACACACTGGGTTGTTGTGAGGATCAAATGTGTAAACCCTGAGGTCAATACCTGATGTGTGGAAACAGACAAAATATTTGCTCTTGTTATCATTACTACCACCTAAAGGTATCCCTGTGCTAAATTAAAGACATTTTCTAAGTCCAGTGCACAGAAGAGGAGAAAGGAGCACATTGCTCTATTTCATTTCTATGCTACTGCCATTTTGCTTTGTTTGTGTAGCAACATCTTGGTTAAATCCCCCCAGTACACAGGTATTGCCTTGAGGAAAGCAATGAGTCAGTTGGAAAGGTGTTTTGTGTTTAGTTTACCTCAACATTCTAGATAAACTCTTGTACTCTGCTTTTCCCTGGAAGTTTCCCTGCTATCCTGAGTTAAAAAGAAGCCAGGGCAGCTTGAAGGGGTTGTGGTGCCTCCCTCAGCACAAGCTGCACGCAGGGAGTAATTTGAGAATGAGAAGCATCAGGTTCATTAATCGCTCAGAAATACTGACTAAGCTCTTTTTTATCTCTGGCTTCTCTCCTTTATTACTGCGTTGTGTCTTTATTGTTAGATCTTTGGTAGTTGGTACTTTGCAGAAAAACATGTTTGAATTGCTTAAAAAATACTTTAATAAATTCTAGATGTCAACTACAACTTTGTGTCTTCACTAACAGCACTGTATCATTCATGTAAAAATCTGTTAAGAAAATAACAGATCCCATAGTTAAATACTCTTAGAATAATAAAATTGGTAAAAATTAAAAGAATATGTTAAGGAAATGCAAATATGTACTAAATGAAATATATAAAACAAGTTACATGCAATAAATATGAAGTTCTTTTATTTAAAGGGCTAAGGATCCTTTTTAAGAACAAAGCGGAGGAATGAGGTATTCATAGTTGTGAAACACACAATCATGAAACAATCAAGGTAACAATGTCAGTTTTCTATAACTGTGCAATTGACTGAATCATGTTTATGTATATTTATTCAATATCAACTGAGTGGCTTCTATGTGCCAAATACTTTTGTAGGTGTGTCAAGAAGCCAAGAAAGGAACAGACAGAACTCTAGCATGTGCGTCTGCATGGCTGAGGTAGAGGGGTGAAGTTAGAATACAATAAAAAAAAAAGTACATAAAATTCTTAACATGATAAACAACTGTGAAATAAAATTAACCAACCACTGGGAACGGTGAGAAAAAAGACATTTACAAAATACAAAAAGGAGGTTTTTCAATAGGAGGAAGTAAAATTCATCTTAGTGGTGAAGAGTTCTTATGGCTTATGCCTAGATATCTCCCAAAGCCTCCTGCTGTCATAGGTGGGGCTTTTTCAGAGGTGGCTGAATCTAGAGTGTATGACTGGTTCATGGTGCAATGCTAGGATTAGGGGTGCTAGGATTAAGGATCAGTGATTACTGAATCGATCCACTGATTGGCTTGGCACCACTCTAATCCTGGTTTACAATTTTAGCCTGGATACAATACAAGGGACAGAAAGTAACTTGTCAGGTCCCTCGCTGGCTCGCTTGCTCACTCACTCACTTGCTTGTGTTGTCCTCTGTCTGCCATGGACTGTTTCTCCTCTGCAGTGCCCTCTGCCAAGCCACCTGCTTGGAGCCAGCCGATTATGGACTGAAACCTCTACAAACTGTGAATTAAATAAACCTTTCCCCTTTAATTTTAAATGTCAGGTACTTTATCTCAGTAATGAGAAAAGTAGCTAAGACAAGTGGCATTTGAGGAAAAGCTAGAAAGGATGGGAGAAAGCCAGCAGATGTCTGGGGAATGATCACACAAGCCAGCAGACACTGAAGATGCACAGGTTCTGAAACTGGCTGGGACTGGGAAAGAGGTAAAGAAAGGTCTCAATATTAGGAAAAAAGTCACAGAATATTCTGATACGTGTATGATGTAGAGCCTAAAATGCCATTTTAAAGACATTGCCATTCTCTGAAGAAGTCAATAAAGAGATGTAAAAGAGAAGACAAATTGTTGGAATGACCTTATTTGCATGCAAAAATGGGATCCAGTATCCAGTGCTAGATAAAAAGCAGAGTAAGTTTAGCCACAGTTAAAGGAGTAGAGGCAGCCTACAGGGACCACCGATGGTGAGAGGACAGATGTGATGTGATGTGACAAGCCTCAGAATTCTCTTGTGATTGTTTTTATTTTCTCGGTAAAATAGCATGTTTACCAACCAAAAGATCATTATTTCTGCATAAATGTTCAGGGCGAGATGCTCCAAATGTATGTTGAAGAGAATATAAAAGTTAAAGTTCAACATCCAAAATACAATCTAATAAAGTTATCCTGCCAATAAGCCAAGAAAGGACAAAGGTGTAGATGTCCTAGGAAATTCGTGTGGTAACAAGCATATGTCACAAAAGTGGCATATACTGAGGCCTCCTCTAATACAAGTCCGATATATTCTGTTATCTCAGTGCTATTCCTGAGTTCTCTGACTATGGAGCCAAACCTAGAATGCTGCCTTTAGCAATACAAGATATAAAATAGTAGAGTCTATATGTAATATTTATTCATAAAATTATTAAAAGCTACATAATGACCTACTCCCCTAAATGTAGTAAAATCTTAGAAGAAATACTCTAGTAATTATTCAAAACATGAGAGGTCCACCATGGTCTATCCTGATCACCCCTGTGCAAAACTGTACTCATACACAAACCCTCAAGGCCAGTGTGTAGATGGATGATTAGAGTTAGCACATCGAGTTTGAAAATGCGGCATACTATCAGATAAAGGGCTAGAAAGTCTGAGGAAATAGAGACTTACCTGTTGAGTAGAAAACATTTTTGATAGAGAACTAAGACCTTTCCACATCACTAATGTAAAATTAGATTACTTCTGATCTTAATCCATATTTAATGTATACCCTCTTTGGTTTTCGTTCATCTTGTTTCTTCGGTGTGGAAAGGAATACATTTGCTTTGAGGATTCTGAAGTTTTATTAAACTTAGGCAGCAAGAAGAGTAGACAAGGATTCTTCCACCTACAAGTGTCAGGAAACTGAAGACACTATGTCAGTTGCATCTGTCCCAGATGACTGTTCCTGATTAGTTACTACTGTCCAAGAAAAGAGGCCATGGGGTCTAAGGGGTGCTCATTCTACAGGACTCCATTTACTCTTCAGTGGGCTCCCAAATTTCATAGATGCTATGATAAGGTCACATCCTCTCATCAATCCGCACGATCTCCTTCGCTTGAAGAAGATGGGCTTCCTCTACATTCCATGCCCTTTTCAGTTTGTCATGCTTCTTTTCTTGATCATCACTCTCTGAGCTTCTCTTTCAGTGCTTCTTCTTTTTCTTTTCTTCTCCCTTTTCTCTTCTTGTAGCTTTTCCTGTTGCTTCTCCGTGAGGATTTCAGGCTTTTTTCACAGATTCTTCTCCATTTATATCATCTGTAATGCATTCCCCTGAATTAACCATTTCCTTCCTGTACAATAGGAATACCTGAAAAACAAGTGGCAGTGTGTGTATCACCCTCTCCCTTCTTTGCAGTCAGATCTCCAGATGGGTGTGTGATTGCTGATCGTCACGTCTTCCTCATACTTGGAACAGGCAACAGCCTACTCCTGTCCTTTAATGACAGCACCATGTCTTGAATACTCTGTGTTGTCTTCAGTCTGGGCTAAGAGCAATTCAACTGGAAGCATATCCAAGTGTTCTTGGCCCCCAGGAGGCTTCTTTTTCGATGTTGTTCAAAATCTTTTTTTGACTTTGGAGGTCTTATATAGCAGCTCTAATTTTGTATGATCTGCCTGCAGTTGTACTTCAGATTCCCTGCCATAGGGTCCCCAATAAAACCACTGTCTGAGACACTGAAATAGTATATTCTGTGTATCTAACAAGTTATCTCCAGTGTAAAAAGGCACTTTGCCTATATTCTTTCCTGCATTTGCATATGGATTCTTTCTCATTGCTCTAGTGTTTGGATCATAACACCAGCATTTGGTCCCAAATTTCTCAAGTATTTTGCAATATCTTCCCAAACCCTGAGATTCTGGGCAGTGATTCATCTCTTGGAGTCAGAATTCTGTCCAGGCATGTCAATGTCATCTGTGTGTGTATCTTCGTCCTCATCCTCACTATTCTGATCTTTTTTCCATCTGAGAGTTTGGCTCCTCCTCTCTCCACTGGTGTTTTGGAGAATTAGCTTGTTCTACCAGTTTTCTTGAGCCTAACTCTTCTTGCACTTTCTGGCCTTTCGATGCTCATTTTGCCAGATTTGCTTGGCATGCTCTTCCAAAATTGTCATGTGTTCTGGATTATAGCCATTCCACTGATCTCTTTCCACTGTAGTCAAACATCAACTGAGTCTGGACATGTTCATGTAGAGCTACATTAATACCTGTAAATTTAGCTTCAGCTTTCTCAGGTGTCTCAAAGCAGTCTTTCCTTTTGTGTGTCATGGCCCCTCAATTTTCACATGCTCCTTTATGGTATTTAATAATTATAGAACTCTCTTGTACACATCTCTTGATGACCTGACTTGCTTTTTTTCTGACTGTGGGCTCTGATGCTTTTAGGTAAAGCTTTTTGATGGATCAATATATCATGGCACTGATGACTTTTCCTTTTTAATTAACTTCTGCAGGAGCATTGTCCAATTTTCACTGTTCTTCCAACTCCTTCTTTCTCCAGTCCTCTCCAGTCATCTTCTTCGGTTCCTCAAATTCATCTCTTTGGACTCTGACAGGAGTGCAGCCCTACCTGTATTCACAGCTGCTGTTGATATAATGATGGAACTTTGGACCAGCTTTATTTTGAGTCCCAGTAGCCACAAGGAGCCAGTAACTATCCTATTGGAAAGTGCAGTTCCGGTAAATCTCATTATTCTTACTCCAGGTCAGCCTCTTCAATTCCAAAGCCATCAGTGTGAAGGCAATGAAGTCGTGAATCCTTTGTAGCATTTTCAGCAGAACAAGAATGGTTTTCTTTTCTCCCTCCCTTTATTTTCCTAGTTTTGTACAAATATGATACAAAAAAAGAGCCTAATATTTCTTCCAAAGAATTCCATGAATAGGCATTATTCATTGTCTAATGGTTAATTATTAAATGATTTTACAAATCAACCTGCAGAATCATTGTCCCATTGCTCTGCAGTTTAGAATCACTAACCATCTCCAAATGTTCCAAAGCGTGGCTCCCTTAGCTCCCATACTGTCATACGGCTCGTATAGCACTCTGCAGAAGCGGCGCTAACATTCTTTTTGCTAACATCTCTTTTGCAGAGCAAGAGAATCCATATGTACCACCATTAATTACATACTGTAATTAATCTTGTGGACTATGCATGGTTTCAATGCATGATCTAATACAATCCTTGAATTTTTACTTCACAACTTAATGAGGCCATTGCAAGAGGAAATATGGAATGGTAATTAATTCATTAAAATTACGAGCTATAACCCATTTGCACATATTTGTGATGTTTATTTGCATCGTAGCGTGATGCAACTTTTTAGAAGTAACATTTTACTCCCGTCCTTATCAGCATTTTCATCGTCATCGCTACTGTAGAGATTTAAATCAAACTGAAAAATATATGGTAATCATTATTTCACTTATCAATCATTAAGTTTATCTTCAAAAGGTAAAATGATTAAAAAGAATTCTGCTGTGGCTCTAGGAAAACAGGATTCAAAACCAGGTAATTAAATAACCAAATAAATCATGGTGATTATTTCAAATTTTCTTTGGCAATTAATGAGACTCGAAATAATCACCTTCCTGACTTTGTCGACATGATTAGAAATGTTTCCAGGCTGATAGTAAATTTCTTATGCAATATTTGAGTCTAGTCAGAGCAGAATTTTGGCATTTTTTAAGGTCAGAATCAATGAACACATAAAGGCAAAGTAGAGTCAAAGGCTTATTTCAGTGGTTCGATCAGCCAGTCTTTTAGAGATGACATATTTTAGAACACCGAACACACATCTGTGCCAGCAGAGATTTTTAATTAGCTTCCCAGTTTAACAGCAATAATGGAGGGAGCAGGACTAGGGTCGCCACTTAGTGTGTTTTGGATCCTTTGAAAACTGACTTTTGTTCTCTTCTGAGCCATGGCATTGACCGCCCTGCGTCCCTCAACAGGAGTTTTACACAGTGACAAATCAGCTGTGGCACAAACAGCTTCTAATTAACAGGGACAGGATATTGACTGGGGTAACCATTGCTTGACAGAGGTGAAAGAAAAGTTTTAGGGCCATGAACTTTCCATTACATTCAGAAGTGATTATGCTCTCAAGACTGTATTTTGATCATTACCTTTCCACCACAAATATTGGCAAATTCTCTAAAAAATGTTACTGCTGTAGCTGTTATAGGAAGTGGATGAAAGATCACTGGTCAGTGGCCATTCTTACCATGAATCAGCTTTTCCAACCAAATCTTATAAACTTTATTCCCAATTTAAGCAGACTATCACTGTATCTGAAGATGTTCTGATGTAGCCTTAATGCCAGAAATACTGCTTGGAATGGTCGCTGTCTACCTGTTTATCAAGCACTCAGGTTCTTCTCCAGTAATGGAACAATCTCTGCAAGGAAGAGGGATGGCAAGAAGTTAGGGGGACTGAACCTCAGGAAGCTCTCTGCCTCACTTTACATGGAGAATTCCGTGGTGATGGCCAAAGCATTAACAAGTAATTCTCCGAGGCCCTCCCCAGTCAGAAGGGACCACCTCTGTATGACGACATAGATGGATATTTATTGGCCTATCTTCTACACTATGTTTACTGCATTACACTTACCTCGTGTACTAAAAATGGGGTTCCATGTATAACCTGTGAGTAAAATATTTCCATTTTAACCTCTTAAAATTGAACCATTCAGCACCCATTGTGAATGTGATGTCACATAGTATGCAGTAAATTTCCTCTACTTATTAATAAAGTTATGATCACAGAACAAGAGGCTTTAAATAAGTAAGTCAACCACCCTGTGGTACCTGAATCCCCTCCATCCCAAGCAAGAACTATGCTCAGAGACCTTTGTAGAGGTTAGAAGCAGTGCATGGATGAGGAACAGCAAAAGAAAATGTCCTCATGTGGGAACAGGCCTGCTACATTTGAAAAGCAAGAGAGGGTGCCAAGATCCAGGGTGAAGAGTCTGATGGAAAGAAATAATTCTGATGAGGCTAGAGAGGGGAGCAGCAAAAGGTACAAGGAAGGCAGATATGTGAGACCTAGCGGGGGGTGGAACTGTTATTCTAAATGATATGGAAGAAGCTCTGGGCTTCATCCTAAATGGGAAACCTAAGCTGTGTCTTACAAAGGATCATTCCGGTTGCTACGCTGAGCACAGGCTGAAGAAAGGCAAAGCCAGCAGCAGGAAAGCAAGTGCCTCTTCAATAGTCCAGACTAAGACTGCTAGAGTGGGGGACAAAGGAATGCACTGGGGAGAGACCGAATAGCCATAGTCATAAGATAATTTTAAGATGGAGCCAATGGAAACTCCTAATGGATGACGTGAAATGAAAAAGATGCATCCAAAGGTCTCTCCCAAGCAGCTGGAATGACAGGATTGCTCTTTACTGAGCTGAGGGAGATTAAAGAAGGAACAAACTTACTGGGTTATATGAAGTTTCTTTATGAACAAACTAAGCTTTACTTGTTTATCCAAGTGGAAAAATCAGAAAATGGGCAAGACGTGCAAGCAGGCACTTAGGAGAGATACGCAAGTGGTACCGAAGGCCACGAAACTGATGAGATCAGCTTGGGAATGGCAAGTCAGTGACGAGCACAAAGACTGAACCCTGGGTAGTCCGTGTTCCAGGGAAGAAGACAAAGAAATAGGAGAAGCCGCCGAGGAGACTGAGAGGGAGTACTGTACAGCTGAGAGGTGACGCAGTAAAGACGACTAAAGACCGGTTTGCGAGACTAGAGAAGGGCTATCTGAGGAGGAGGGTGCTCTAGCTAAGCAATCTGAGAGCAAGCACTGGACAAAACCTTGCGGAGGTCCTGGGGTCTTCACAAGGCACTGGTGGTGGACTTGAAAGTAGAGAAGGAGTCAGAAGAAAGAAAGGAAGGGGGAGAACATAGATGACTCTTCCAAGATCTGCCGTAAAGGGAGTGAGTCTCCTTTTTCAATGACAAGGCTGCAGATAAGCAGCGTTATACACATGTGGCTGGTGAGCAAACAGAGGTTCTGAAGAACTAGGTTAACATACTAAGGCCACAGAGGAAGTGTTCAGACATTAGAGTCGGACCAAGCCTAGCACCACAGCACGTCTAATTTCAGCTTCTCTGCTTTCACTAAATAAAACCTATAACCATTCTGAATTAGTTACAATACCAGTATCAATTTAAATTCCATTCATCTTCTCTAGTAATTCCATTGTCCCACGACAGGAGTACTTGTCCTGGGGTTTAGAATGTGGCTTTTTGTCCTGATGGGCTTTGAGAGTTATGTCCATTATATGCCTTTTACTTATAGAGTAAAATTGTAGGGCTATTCTGTCATTAAATGTACAGTCCAGTATATTGTATATCACCCATTCTGTGTAGTACGAATACATGAAGTGGGTACAATTATTCTTGGTTTTGTTCTGTTCCGAAGAATTCAAGTACTTACAATTTATCTCAATTTTTTAAACCAATATGTAAATGCTTAGACATTTTTTTATTTGAAAAACCTAGAATCTTCATATTGCATTTTGTTTCCTTCTTTCTTAGACAAGACTAATTTAAGATTCTTACATTTTTCAATAGATCACAAAATAGTAATGTTTTAGCCTGGAATATTTCAAGTGAAAGCATTACCATTCCTGATCCTTCCTAATTTAAAAATAAAGAGAAAGGAAGGACAATGTACGTTACATTTGCTGAAATAAATGTGCTTTGAGCTCCCCTGTCCCTTAGCGGTCGTATAATAGTGTGGGTCTCCTGTGTGGGGATAGGGAGGGGATGGGAAGTGATGGGCAATAAGTGGGCTTGAGAAAATGAGGCTTCTGTAAATGGTCAGTTTACTATAAACAACTTAGCATCTTTGAAGCAGATTTAATAGAAGAAAAAAGCATAGGCACTAAAGAATAACTTGAAACGTAGCTTCAATTTAGTGTATGGTAAATTAGCTGATTCTAAGTAGTATGAAAGTGATCAATTATACCATAAATACAATAGGAATAACTGAGTTCCCTTTATGAAGAAAATATCTCACTCTCCATATAGAAACAAATCTTCGATATTTTAAAACTGTAACTATTTTAATCTATAAAATTAATAAATAGGGAGTAAGTTAAAAATGACACAATGATCAACTTCTCCTTCTGGTCAGGCTCAAATCACTAAAAATAAGCAAAGTATATAATAAGCTTCAGAAATAAACAATGACATAAATTGAGTCCCACTAAAAAAATTCAAGAGTATTTTTCAGAGTGATTAACAAAGTAGTCTTAAAATACACCAAGGAGATAAGATTTACAAAGCTAACTGGAGTATTGAGGAAAAAATAAGACAAGACTTATTTTTATTTTATAAAAACATACCATAGCGATATGAGAATTTCTAAGTCTAACATTAGAAAAGAATTCAGCAAATAGATAATGAAACATTCTAGGAATCTAGGAAAAAGATCTGGTTTTAATGAGAAAGAAGCACATGATATTGGAACTTATCCATTGGGAAGATGATGACATTGGATTGCTACTTCATGCCAAACGCAAAAACATAATTTCAAATAGTTTGAAGAGCAAACCCATAAAAATGGTAGAAGAAAATATAGTAATACATTTACTATCCTGTATATAAACATAATTTTAATCAAATTACAAAGTACTTTAACAAAGTATAAAGCCCTTCACAGAGAACAAAATTATTTTGATTTCAAACATTTAAAAACTTTAGTATAATAAAGGCACTATAATAAACTTCAAAACCAAGCAAAACCACAAAAGGATTATATTTATAATATACATAAAAGAGAAATAATATTCAGAATATTTAAGGAAATACAACAATCTTCCAAATGGAAAAAATGAAATTAAAAGCTAAAAAATTTCACAGGTTAACCAAAAAGTGAAAATACAAGTGATTACTAAAGATGTGAAAAGCCGTACAGCCTCACTAGTAATCAGAGCAAATACAAACAAAACAATAAGATGAAGATCAGATAATCTTTTAGAGATGGATTAGAATGAATGTTAACAGTGGCATGGAACAATATATAATCCCTGTGTGCTGTATTCTGGGAAAAAAGTATTACACTACTTAAAGGCAAATAGCTTCAGAGAAGTTACTACATTCTGAGTGTGCAAGGCTTTATGACTTTCTAAGAATCTAACCTAACAAACTATTAGCACATGTAAGCTACAAAATATCCAAAATGTCTTTAGAATAATATATAAATAGATGGGCAAATAGATCTATGCATCTACCAATAGGGGAGCGCCTAACTAAAAAAATAAACTGAGGTTATATGTTCAAAAGAATGAAAACTTTTAAAAATTTAAGCCAAATTATGGAGATGGTGCTCACAATTCAGGTGAAAGTGCAAGTTATGATGCAAATTAAATAGCACAGTCCAACTTGTAGGTAAATAAGAAAATAAACTGTATGTGTCAAAATATACTCAAATATTTATTGTGCTAATATACACATATATATTATATGTGTACATTCATGTCCATAATTAATGTTGACTTTAGAATGATGAAATGGTTGAGACAAAATAGGAGTGGTAAAATGTAAGGAAGCAAAGCCACACATGAACTTTGTTTAAATATTTAAAAGATATTCTAAAATAAAACACTAGTCACTGACCTGTTTTCCAAAGAGCTTTGTTGTGCGAATGAAATTGAACGCAATATTTCTTGGCAATTCTGTCTCATGTGCTATAAAATGCAGAGTATTATTAACATCCTCTAGCATGCACAGTATTATATTTATGAAATCTTTTAAAAACAAAAAGTGAACTAGTACTGTGCAAATAGAAAAGAATGTAATCAGATCATCTGACCTTACACTCTCACAGATTATGAAAATGGTGTTAGCATATAGCACTGAAAAGAATTAGTAGCCCAATATCAAACTTAATCTCCTTAGGTTTAATCCATAATTATTTTCTGCCAAGAAAATAATGATAGACTGTTAAACACTATAGGAACATATACTGTTACTAATAAATTCTCAGTTCCTTCTTACTGCTTACTGGGCTGCTTTATAACACTTTCATTTCATGTATGTCACTCCTAGACTTCTCAGTGAAAAAAGAGCCATGCATTATCTTCGTTCGCTACATCCCAGACTATAAGGTCCATGTCTCATGAAAGTTAATATGATAATAAATCACACACACACACACACACACACACACACACACACACATACACAAGACAGCCAACTTTTGTTCTTACTGTAGCTCAAAAGAAATCAATATGCTTCAGTAATGTGCCATTTTAGAGACAGAGCCTCACTCTGTAGTTCAGGCTGGGCTTCAACTCACTGTGTCGCCCAGGCTGGTTTCAGTGAGCACAGCGATCCTCCTGCTTCAGCCTTCCGAGTACTGGGATTACAGTTGTGTGCCACAGTACCCAGCAAGTAATGCGCTTTTGGAAATCAGTTTTATCAAAGCATAAAACAAAATGTAAGAATCCATACTGAAACATACGGCATAACTCAGTAGCATGATACATCTTGTCACATGCATGTATGAATTTAGAGACTAACCCGTTATCTTCTTGGAATTTCTGTTACTACTGAAACTTTACAGTAGGGTCTCTTAATTCATTTGCTTTGTCATACTTTGAGGCAAAATATTAGGGAGACAGTTGACAGTACTATAGCAATCATAATTTTGAAATTGTCAAAAGAATAAAATATACAGTTTTACTCTTTTTAATGAAGAATGAAACTAAGAAGCAATTTTCTGTTTGCATGGAAGTTATTATGAAGGGAATAGGATCCCAGGTGGAAACCTTTCTGTTACTATCAAAACAATGTGGTAAGTTCTATTTTTATTAATTGACCATTTTTCATATCACTTTCTGATTTTTTTAAAGAAGTGTAACAAACCAGGCATGTGATGGCTCAGGCCTCTAATCCCAGATACTTAGAAAGCTAAGGGAGGAACCTGTTAGCACAAGGCCAGATGGGTAACTTTGCAAGACCTTGTCTCAAAGTAAAGAGAGAGGAGGAAGAGGAGTTAAAACAACCAAAGCTATACTTCAGACATTCCTAAACATCTTTAAAATTATCAGAAAGTTGAGGCACTTTTTAAATAATCAGCTATCCTTTGTACTCATACGGCATAGATATTTATTTTCTTTACTTTGATATCATGGAGAACTGACCATTTTCAAGGATTTCTTACCAATACAATTTTACCAGAGAAACAAACCAGTATTGCTACTACTTCCACCATGAAAGCCTTTCCTTTATTAGTAGGTGTTTGCAGTTCATAATGTACATGATCCCCTTAATTCCTTTTCTAAATATGAGAGGTCCTTCTTTATTGTATATTTAATAGAAAGACTCACTGAAAAATCTATCAAATGTAAAAGATCTTTATGATTGGCCTTGTTGTTAGTAATTTTGTGTAATTTCATTTACAATTTATAGTCCAGGTTCACCCACAGTAAAATGAGATTATCTCTCAGACAGTTTGATGTAGAACTGTGTGAACCAAGATATAATTTCAGAGCACAGCTCAGTATCACTTCAAGCAGATGAAAGATGCTTGTGGAAGACAGCAAGGTCAGGAGCAAGGAAGAAATGGTCAGAAGACACAGGTTCTAAGCAGGCAGGGAACGTGTTACTGCCGGACAGCTGTGAGAATGGGCATCACTGGAGAAAAGCCCAACCAAGGTACTTGTTTTCCTTTCAGTGAGCCTTAAATCAAGGAAAGTTCAGAACAGGATTTTAAAGAAAAATAAAAAAAGAGGAAGGGAGATTAAATAGTCATCTCCTTAGTTCACTGCAGCCTGAATCGCCACAATTAAGTGTGCTAAAGTGACTTTCTGTTTTTATTGTAGACAGGATAGTAGAACACAAATATTGTTTGCCATATCTCTATTTATAATAACATCAGTGAAAAAACTCTCCGTGTCTTTTTAACTTGAAGACTAACAAGTAGTCTTTTAAATTAAATGGAGTACCTGTGGCAGCAGATCAATAAAAGGCACACCTGAACAGCGGGTGTTTTCGCAGAAGGCCAAGTGCAGGCAGCCTCCTTTGGTGTAGAACCCTCATAGAGAACTAATGAAGCAGAGGACAGAACAAAGCGTTAAATGTTCTTGTGGATTAAGAGAACATAATCCATGAGGAATTTTCAAACCAAGCTGTATACAAACATACAAGTCACTCCTACCTGTACAGAGGATTCCAGACAGACTTTTTCACAGAAACAAACATTGCCATGCACCATGAAATCTTCACATGAAACTCGGAGATTTCCAAGGTGATTATTCAAGCTGTATATGATTTTCACACATAATCATCATTTTCTTGTTTGCCCCAAGTAGCATCAAATGTTATTGAAGTAAAAACATAAAAATATTTTGTTCCCATAACACTTATCAGGAGTAACTTGCATTATATCAATTTCTATTGCATTAATCAAAATACCTGCTCAAAGCACCCCAAATTTAGAGAACTTATCAAGTCTTTGTGTAAACACACACACACACCCACACACCCACACACAGAGACCCCACTCCTAAGCGAACTATTCTGTGAATGAGAAATTAAGTTGTCAGGAATGAAGTGGATGAAACCAAGCCAAACACTCAGAGAGCAGATTGTGCATATAACATGACAGAGTGTTGCTTTTTTAGTCTTCCTGTACACATAACTTAAATATTCCCACTGAATCATGAATGAAATACATACATATTCAAAATTAAAACACAATATTGACATATTGCTCAATTGCCCACCTGCATTGGATTTTAAGATTTAATAATCGCTTTATTCATATAACACATTGGCACAGCCTTGGAGGAAAAATGACTTTCCTCAATGGTACTAGTCTTTGTAAGCATCCTATGAGATATACATAACAAATAGCTACACCAATCACCATTTCCCCCTTCAGAGAACACACAAGAGGGAAAATGCTGAGATCAATCACAAGGACAAAGCCCTCATCTCCCTCTCAAAGAGATCTGCCATGTTAATTTCCTGGTCCTTCGGGCAATTACTCTCAGTTTTCTCTGCTTACTGACTTACTTTTCTCAATCTCTTCCCATTCAAAGGGAAACTCCCCTTGGCCAGAACTTTGCTTTTCTTTCACTTCGCATCTGTCCTGTTTCTTACATGGAGTCATACTAGAGGCAGCACAATGAAGTGTGAGTCTCAGAAAATGTGTACCTGACACCTGGCCTGAAGAACGTGCCCGCAGGTTAGCAGGCAGTGCTGGCTGCTCATCCAGTGCCCCTGTTCCGGGGCCTCCCCATGTTCCTGGGAAGCATACCATAGTAGGGCAAAGCTCACAGCATTACTTGAAAAGATTTAATGTACAGAATCCCAAGTGCTTTTACATGTAGGATATTACATTATGGATGGAAGGAAATCTACATCTAGATTCCATTGAATGTGTTGACTACAACAGGATCTAATTTATAATGCATAATAAAAGATAAATAGAAGTTGACAATTATGGAAAGACAACTCCCTCTTTTTGGAAGTAGTTGAAGAATGGGTCCGAGAGATGCTAGCGGTTGGCAATAAGCAGGGTGGCTCAGCAGGGATAGGAGCACTCAGAAATGTTCCAGTTGTTATTTTAACAAGCTATTTTCTTCATTTGTCCTTGGTGCTGTATCCTTTCTGACTAAAAAAAAATGAAATTGCTGAGGTAAATTCAATACCGTTATAACAAGCTGATAATTCTTTGCTTTCGTGTTTCTCAAAGCTTCATTCAAGAGCCTTTTAAAACATACTCTTGATTTTCTACTAAAATTCAATTTGTTGATTTATGTATTTCAAGATGGGACTTCAGAGATCGTTTTAAGAAATCAAAAGCTCTATATTTTGAAACCTGGTTCTTTGAAAAGTTGATCCATTGAGTATATCCTAGTTTTCAAATTTGATTACTGTTTCCTTTAAAATTTCAAATATAGATAGATAGATAGATAGATATAGATATAGATATAGATATAGATATAGATATATAGATTCCCTAAGATAAAAATGCATTCCTGCATGGGTTCACTTTGAAGACAGATCTTTTCAATGCTATATTCTTAAAATGGCAAATTTATCTTTTAGCAGATCTAAAGAATTCAAAGGAAGTTAACATATGCTTTTTAAAGATCATAAATGTTTCCTTTTTCACACAAGGATCAGAAGAAAATCTTGATTGCCAAAAATACTTTTAAAAATTCTACTATATATGTACAGGTTGTGGGGAAAGAAAAGGTCAAAGCCATGAAATTTCTGATAAGATAAAATAGATAAAAGAATACACTTTGGATTCATGGTAGTTGTGGTCACCACATAAGTGTTAAGTGCTCAAACTAAATGTCATCAGACTCTTAGGTCATCGTTTACTGGGAGTTGCATTTTCTTTGTAGGATTCATAAAAGGAAGCAATACCTCAAAAGGTTCCTTGGTCTGAGCAATTCTTTAGAAGAAAATGCCTAAGAGGAGGCTCACATTTTCAAGAAAGATAACCAAATCTATAAAAGCAGAACCATCAGAGGTATTTGTCAAAGTATATTTCTAAGCTCCAAAAACCATAATCCTTACTAACAAGTTATTGTTATAAAAATAGGCTCCCAAAACTATGAACTTATTTGATCCTTATTTGCACAAATTTAGACTCTAAGAATAAGCATAGATCTATTAGAGAAAGCTAAGCACTGACTAAATCTTGATGATATTAAGGAAATATTGTGAATATTCAGGAGCCATCACTAATTTTTAGGTGTGATAGTAGAATATAGCAATCTCATTTTAAAATAAGAATCTTCCCTTAGAAATACATACCAAAGTATTTGTGAAAAAAAAATCTATGATGTCTAACATTTGCCACAAAATAACCCCCAGGTTATCCACAATCCACAGGAAGGAGTGTGGATTCTTGGGTAAAACACAATGAGCCAAATGACAGTAATCACTAAAGCTAAAGCGATGGACACAGGCTTTCACCAGGACATGGTCTCTAATTTTACACGTGCTTAGAAGTTGTATTAATGAAAAAATATTATAGTAACCTTTCTGCAGTTTTGCTTTCCATGGTTTCAGTTACCTGAAACTAAACATAATTTGAAAATATTAAATGGAAAATTGTAGAAGTCAATAATTCCTAGGTTTAAATTGTGTAACACTCTGAGTAGCATGATAAAATCTCACAGCATCCCACTCCCTCCAGCCTGGGATATGAATCATCCCTTTGTCTAGTGTATCCATGCTACGCACACTGCACCCTCATCAGTCATTCTGTAGTTTTCAGATGGTGATCAGATTATTGTAGTATCACAGTGCCTACTTTCAAGAAATCCTTATTTTATTTAATAGTGGCACCAAAATTCAAGAGTAGTGGGGCAGCTGGCTGTTATGGTGCACACCTAATCCAGCACTTGGGAGGCTGAGCTAGGAGGGTTGCCATGAGTTCAAAGCCAGCCTGAACTACATAGCAAGACCTTGTCTCAAAAAAATAAAAAAGAGTAGTGGGGCAGATGAGGCACCACAGCATGAAACATGGAAGAGTAGGGTATCTCCAGTCCTGTGTGACCACACTGCAAAGAATGCAGAGAAAAAGCAGTGTGTATGGGCTTTGCTGCTATGTGAAGTTTCAAGCACCCACTAGGAGTCTTGGAGCATTATGGATAAGGGAGACCACTACACAAACACTATACCTTCTCTAACATTTGTCCCTCTGACAAGCATTCCGATTCACTTTGAAAATTCTAAATATGATGATTTCAATCCTTTACATCAGAGACAGGATAATTCTGGCATACTTCATCCTTCATGTGTCAGCTTACCACTTGAGTAGGTACACGGCAAGAAAACACTGACTTTGTTCCACCTTCAAAAAGCAGCTTAAAAATTGTTCATCATGTACTACATGATGATATATCTACAGATACACACTGTACACTGCAGTACTGTATGCTACATATACTATAATACTTCATTACTCGCAATCACAAATAATTGGAACAAAATGGATTTATATATAAAGATACCTATAGTCTATGATCTCCTAAAATATATAATCATATTGTGGTGTAAGGAAATGCAAAGAGAAAGAGGTCCCAGAATGCAGTTCCATGCAAAGTCCACTAACCGTACATTCTCTCTCCTAAACTTCACCCCTTCATTTCCTTGTACAATGGGGAGAAGCTTTTCAAAGAGACAAAAGTGTTAACCAAGACCTTCTTGCTAATGTCTTATTCTACTTTGTGATTCAACATTAATGCTATCATAGCACTTGACTTTACAACACTAAAGAAAAATCAGAAATAGAATGGGGGAGCTGTCCCTTTACTCCTGTGAGCAAGTGAAACGGTCAGGACTAACACTGGTCAATGGGGCCTCTCACGAACACTTCACAGGTCCGACAGAGCAGGCTGGAAGAGCACAGGAGAAGATGCTTCCATCATTTTCAAGCTCTTAATTGCCTTTCCCTTATAGCTGTGCTGCTAGCCCCGTATTTGAATTTCTCTTCCTAATTATTTGTTTTTCTAGGAGCTATGTTCAAAAACTATCTTTAAAATATTAAGCAATAAAGAAAGTAAAAGGAGAAGTAACTAAAATTTAATATAGTCTATATGGAATCTAATTGCATAGGAACTTAGAAATCATAAAAACTATTATATGATTTCAAACCGTGAGATTTACTTTCATGTGGTTCTCTGATTTACTCGTAGTGTTCTCTAAGTTCCTCTGCTTGTTCTGTGCATCAGTGTTGCTTGCCGTTGGGGATAACCTTCGCGAGCACCGCGGCACACTGTCATGTCGAGTGAAAACGAGGTAATGACGGCAGTCTTAAAGTTGAATTGAAAATCCCCATAGCTCTTCGGCATTTTTAATAACGCTATGTGGTAGTTACGGTTCCTTGTTT
The DNA here is from genome assembly GCA_004027595.1 of Dinomys branickii. Lineage (NCBI taxonomy): Eukaryota > Metazoa > Chordata > Mammalia > Rodentia > Dinomyidae > Dinomys > Dinomys branickii. Next base: position 24,421 of record PVLD010017628.1, read on the forward strand.
TGAACCGATTGATTCACCGTGCCACTCCCACATTTATGAATGGGAGCAGAAAATTCATCACTCAGCGAGCTCGTCATCTGCTCCATTTCGCAAGCAATGTAGCCTGCACAATGTTACGTGTTATTTTCATTTCTCCCCGTGTTGCAAGGCACTGCAGGAAACAAACTGCTGGGATTCATCAAGTAATCAATATCTTGTACATTAAAACCTCAGCACCTCTCCATGTAGCCACGGCACATTTAATCACTGTCACTACCTCTGTGTAATTCTAAAGTGTGCGGTGCACTCCTTAATAAATATTTTATGCTTCTCTTTAGAGGTTTATTTCTATCACCTCTAGAATACCCAGGAAGTAGTGTTTTTATTGTTCTTTCCTCTTGCAAACCCCGCAGTAGTCATTACTATGGTGTTTATCTTCTGCCTTAGAATGAATTTGATTTTGATTTTGTGACTCTTGGTTTAACATATATATACCAGGAAATTTTTCTTTTCTCCTATATCAATTCCAAAGTGCCCCAGAGTGTCTTTATCTTGCAAAAATTGTTTCAATACTGTTTGAATTATTAACAGGTCCTCAGAGGAGCTCCCATAATGGTTTTCTTGTTTAAGAGTGTCTTGCCACATCTATTTTTAAAGGGAGAGTAATGAACAAGGAAAGAACAAATCTGGTCCTTTCACAGATGTTTTCCTAAATGCCTATCAGATGCCAACCAACAAATAAACCTGAAAACACACAAAGAATTAGATTAAGTCTAACTTGCCCTTTGATTTCAAATAATGCAATAGTAATTGAAACCAAGAACCTTCTTTTTTCACTAAAAATTTATTTCCTCACACTAGAGCTTTCTGAGTGGGGTTAGCATGTGATTAAAAATTCTACCATATTGCCACACAACTCTACTTATGACTCATTTAAAATTTTCCTTTATAACAAAAAATCATGGATTTCTTGATATTAAAAAAACCCACATAACTAGTTCACTTGACAAATGTGGGTGATATATTAAAATGGCTGGTGTCCCTCAGCGACTCTCATCCCCTTGTTCTGAGCCCATTTGCCCTACACAAAATGGTTGGAGAAAATACAAAGCACCTGATTCGTTAAGCTGGAAACATATTGTCTGTATAGCAAGATAGGATGACAGTTTACTATACACAGGCAGGAAAAGCACACTTTACAACACAGATTTGCAGCTTTTAACCTGGAAACTTAACAGCAAAGGCAATTCAGCTTTATTTTGTTTCCCCTCGAATGCAAAAGAAAGCAATATCCATTTTGTTGCAAAACAGTGCAGGTAATATTTTATATTGCCATAGTCAATTATGTGAAGCTGGGTAACCTTTTCCAGCCATTACAGTCTTCATATTTTTCTGTGCTAATGTTGCCAACCATACAGACACAGCTTCAAAGCATCTTTGCAGTGTTGGAAGGAGAAGACAGCTGGCGCTGCTTAAAGGGGAAGCCGAGATGACCAGATTTCTAATTTACAAAATGGGGACAGCACACGTCAGGAGAACATCGCTGGGGGTTTTGTGAAGGCGTATCTCCAACTATTTCCCTTGTCAGGTAAAGACTTGTTTACCGAAAAAGAGGAAAAGAAAAAACTCTAAAAGCTTTCCCAGAGAAAAGCAGACAAAACAACCATCAATTAAAAAGAAGGCTGCAAGATTAAATATTCACATATTGAAAACAATGTTGCACTCCAAAGTACAGATGTAAGAGCTCTTTATTTTCCAAGCAGATAGAGAGATCTATGAATTCATCAGTGTCACCTTCAAAGCCCACTACATCTTGGATATAATAAAATGTTAACTACAAGAAGGAAATGAAACAAATGTGAAAATCATGGACTTCCAATTGTTAGTAACTACAGACACCCTTGTGTTATATTGACAATTAGGCATCATCTAATGTATGCTGTGCACTATCACATGACTGCTGATAACACCAGAATATTAACCTCTGAACAACAAGGTAGAAAATGTTTTAACCATAAGTGTCAACCTGGAAAAGGGGCCAAATATGGGCGCCTGAGATGACAACTTCCCCTTAGCACATAGAGCAATTTTCACAGTCTTCTAAACAGTCTCCTTAAATTTTCCACATTTTTGTAGACTTACTTTCAAACAGTCTCATCTAATACTGACTTTGACTTTCACAACTCTGAAAAATGTTGAATACCTGTAGCTTTGCCTAATTCAAAGAGGAAATTTAACTTCAGAAAAGTCATAACTTGTCTGAGGTCACCCAGCTACAAAGCAAGAGAACTGGACTTAGAATTCTGATCTTCTAGTCTTTAGGCCAGCATTCTTTCTTCTAATTTCTTTCAAGTAAGATTAGAAAACAAATATTAAGATTAAAATCCTACAATTCTATGGGGCATTGTTGTTCATATTTTCCCAGAGGAAAGCAGAGGAAAATGCTGCTAGGTCGTATATGATTAGATAAAGTGGAGCTTTCATGGAATAATTTTGAGCTATTTATGCCATATTGCTATATTGCTTTGTTCTTGCAGACACATTACTTACAACTTATATAACCATTCCCTAGATCTTTAGGAAAAAGGGGAAATGTAAAATATCTGTTATGAATCATACATGCCAGAATCTCTGTATTAAGTGGAAACCCCTAATGTGATTGTGGTTACGCTCTGCAATGTATTAATATTCAAAGGCCTAATTGAGAAAATAACTCTCAGACATATGATAGATTCACAATGGGGAACCAAGGCAGAGAAGGTTTTATTTAGCCTTCAATATTAAGGTTTTCATAAGGCATAACTGGATAGTCCTAAAAAAAATCATAGCCTCAAGGAACAGATTTTTATATGTAATGATAGGGACACATTTCTTTGGAGGCTTCTTATACTTCTATTTTTATTTTTTGCAAAAAGATGAGAAAGTATCTCAGCTAACACACTGAGGCATCACCGATGGATTGTTATTTTGACAATACTATTGTCTTCCCATGAATGTGGAGCAACAGAAAGATGACTGCTACATTGAAACTGATTGTGATTTCTTGTGCAAATTGTCAGCATTATCAAGAAACAGAGGCAGGTCTTGATCACAAAAAAAGTGAATCTTTTAAAGAATTTTCTTTGTTCTTCTGACTTACATTTTTGTGGCCCTTAAATGAAATGAAAAGGAAAAACTGACCTGAACTTCTATGATATGTAATGTCCAAGAGAAAATTCAGTCACAATATATCATTATAGCTGGCCTTGCATAGCCACAGATTCTGCATCTAAAGATTGAAGCAACTGCAGATAGAAAATGTTTTCTAAAATACATCTATATCTAATATATACAGTTTCTTGTCATTCTTCCCCAAACAGCAAAGTATAATATACTATAAATAGTAGAGAATTTATACAGTATTTACATTATTTTAGCTACTATGAGTAATCTAAAGATGATGTTATAATACATAGAAGGGTGCCCATAGGTTGTATGCAAACTTTGCCATTTTATATAAGGAACATGAGTATCCTCAGATTGTTGACACCTTAAGGAGAAGGAGCTCTGAAAATACCCCCTGTACCAAAGAAAACACAATAGGAAGTCTACATCAAATAACACCGGCTAATAGTTAAACTATATCCTTGACTAAATTCTCCCAAGCCCCATTCTAAATATGGAAATCATCACATTGTATGAGACAAACTGCTAAAATAAATTCACAGGACTATAGACTCTGATCATCAAAGTTGGTTCTGTTCACACCCCTCCTCAGCATCCTCCTCCTTCACTGTTCCATAAACATCCCCCCATCTCTACATGGATGTTTTTTCAGCACTCATAGCATTAATTTGTTTAACTTAGCTGATATAAACTTTGTGTAGCATCCATGAATTCACACGAGAATAAAAAGTGTGCTATATAGTAGTAAACAAACTAGGATGAGAACATTTCCACCTACTTCACAAATGCGTTCAAGTCCTCCCTTGGGTCCTGACAGGGACCAGCAGAATAAGGGAACTAGTTATAATGACATGATCAGAGGAAACTGTCAGGGTCTGGTTTGGTTTGGTTTTGTCTGGTCTGGTCTGGTGTGGTTCAGTTTGGTTTGGTTTAATTGAGTTTCCCCTATACCTTTCTGATAACTACGTTTTCTGATATTCACATTTTTTCCTCCCATTGCACTAGACCTCGAATATCGACAGTGTCATTGGTCTTTCTGTCCCATCCAAGCGTTCCCCAGCTTTCTGAGCAAAGACTCCAAATACCTCAGCATCAGCAACAACCAGTTATTCACTCCCTGATATTCGGTCATGGGAGTCTAAGAAACCTTCCTCTATCCCTCCTGTTGGTGATTCCATTTCTATTCTGCTAAAACACAATGCTGAAAGGAAATTTTAAAAGGGATTTATGTTCCATAATTACATTTCAACATTTTCTTTTATAATTCCAAAGTGAAAGCTCATATCCCAAAATCTTAGCATATTGGAGGTATAGCCAGATGTATTCCCACCTGACCTCTACTGCCTCTCCCTCACCCAGCTCAGGCAGACCTCAAACTCTCCTGTGCCCTGTGCACTGGGTTGAGGGGTACAGTATATTGCACAGCACAGTATATTGCAAATCCAAGTACCTTTGCTCATCTTACAGTAGGGAGTCTAAAGACCCATTTGTTACATAATGGCATTTATACATCCACTGCCCCTTTCAAGTCAGGAATCTAATGAAACAGATTCTCCAGCTAAAATACAAAAGTAAAGACCAAAATACATTCTTGAATTTCGTGCTTCACAATGCCCATTTTCTGGAATTCAGGGATTTTCAAATATAATCTGTATTAAACTTGTTTTTTCTCTCAATACATAAGATTCAGTGGACTACAATTTTATTTTGTTCCCCAAATCCAATCTGGCCCTTGGCTCTCAAAAAGCATTTTCTCTCCAGGCTATAACTTGTGCTCTGGTCTACAAAAATCTATTTGGGATCTTGCAAACTGAGAATTTCTTTCTCTTTATGTTGCTGAGGTGCCACTATTCAGTGAGCAGTTAATATAGAAAGAATTCATGGCTGTCTCAATAGGGAAAAATAAAGGTAGTATTGATTTTTTAAAAATTGGTGAAAAGCTGATAAGACTCTGCCTTCACATTATTGTACATTCTTTGTTGAACAATTATTCTATATAACTGAAAGGTCTTCTGTCACTAGAGGTTTAAGAAATATGGCTTCATTCACAAATGTGGCTTCTTTTCTCTTTTGAACCCTAAGCAAATATGTTCCTAGGTCTGAGCTGCCTATCTTGAAGTCAAAGTACACTCGTTAGTTCCCAAGACGTCCACAGGCAAATTGTGCAAGAACCACAAGGCCTTCCTCAGTGCAAAGAGATCTCAGTCCTATGCCTGGACATCAGCAGTGAGTTCTGGAACCTAGTGAGGTCAGTGCTTCTATTGCTTCTCTTTGCAACACCGTGTGGCTACCATGAATGACCTTCTATTGCCTCATGTACAATCTTCGCCTTCAGAAGATTGGATGGCCTTCTGGTCTCAGTCCCAGAACCCATCACCGCCGAGTGTCCATGTTTGACACTGACATGATGCCCTGTCTCCTTTCACACTTTCGCGTTCAGTTCATAATCCTCACAGTACTGGGCTAAGGTAGCTGAACTGAAAGAACATTCTTACATCGCTTGTGGTGAACCATTCCACACCTGAACTCTGAGATCCATGCCTTGAGTTTTAGTCACTAGCCTAAATTCATCATTTTCTCAAGGAAACTGGATTCCATTCCCTTCCCTACCCCTGCACCTCAGCTAGCACTACACAGTCGACACCAACCAACCTTCCACTTGATCATGGGAAGAATGTGGATGCCCTCTTTCTCCAAAAATGATGAGTTCCTAGAGTAAACTTCTCCATTCCACCCCCTGGTCAGCTTCACACCCCCTAACACATACCATTCCAGTAAAGTCACAAGACATGCTGGTTGCACTAAGTCCCAGAAAAAAGGCTGCTAACTTATCAGCTTTAACATAACTTAGCAACGTGCCTAAGAAACACTTGCATGGATAAGAGTAAATCTTTTTCCCAATACAGAATCAGGGTGGGAAAAAGTAAGGGTCTGGACATGTTACAGGACTGTTAAAAACGTGATGGAAAAGATACACACTGCATGCATATGTATAGTCACATAAATAGCCACTTCTAAACTTGCCCAGAAAAAATAATAATTTATGTCAACTGAGTAGTAAAAAATTTGGATTTCATTTATTTTGTTAGCTGGAAGTCTTCTGTTTCTAAACTTAGTCCTCCCCATCCCAGCTCCTTAGGATGTCTTTTACTTCACAAGTAACCATGTGTAAAGATGAGTCAAAGAAGCCCCCTCTTTGTTCTTCACAAGAACTGGAATACGTGGTACTATTAGAGAATCTTCATGTCTTCTGGGACCATGAGGAAACCACTTGTCCAGGTAGCACTCTTGCAACAAGAAAGATTGAGAGTTCAGGACACTAGTGAACACTACACAGTTACTTGATGTGGCAAAGAATCATGTGAAGCTACTGGAAACTAGGAAGAGGTTTTTGGTAACCCTCAACTTTTTGATATCCTTTCTCCTTCACACCCTATACTAATCCATAAAAGAACCACTGCAGCAAAGGTCAGAATAACTCATTTATAGCAGGGGTGCAAAACAGCTTGACTTGATATCCTAAAGTCAAAATACTGGGTAAAGAAAATTTCATAATGTCACAAGAGAAAAATACTTGAAGACTACATTTCTAGGAAGATAATTAGTTGTTTGAGGAAATCACATCCAGTATTACTTACTTGGAGACTATATTTCTAGGAAGATAATTAGTTGTTTGAGGAAATCACATCCAGTATTACTTACATGTTAAGTAATAGTCCACTTAGGCTGCTATTTTAAAAATACCACAGACAGGGACATTGAATTCAATGTGCCAGTAGTTTCAGTGTCTGATGAGGGTTCCTTTCCTGGCTCACAGATGATGCCTTCCGCTGCAGTCTCCCATGGTAGAAGAGCACAGACCAGCTCTCTGGGGTTTCCACAAGGGCACTAATCCACTCTTGATGCCACCACCTCATCACCTAATCCCCTCCCAAAAGGTCCCACGTTTTGAAACCATGTTATTATTAGGTTTCAATACATGAATTTGGGGAGGTAAATAAACATTCAGATCATAGCAACGACCTTTAATGATATTTTAATCTCACATTCTACATAATAAGCATCCATGTAACTATACTCACCAGATTCTTATTGTCAGTCTTTCTGTACATCAGGAACACATTATTATGAAGAAATCACTTCTAGGCAGTCACCTCCTGACAACTACTATGCGTAAGACTGCTTAGCTTCAAACACAACCTTTGTTAAAAAAAAAAAAAACTAAACTTTTTTACAGTATATATAATTGAAGGAGCAAACAATAAAAATGGCTGCAAACTGTATTCTCAGAGAAAAGTGTTGTTTGGGCCTCTCCATATTTCCATGGCATTCATTTCACAAAAGCCAGTCAACCAGTGGGACCTTTCTTTCTCCTCTGCATTCCACACAAGTCCTTTCTTGACCTACATTTCACTGAAAGTTTTGCCTCTGGTTATTGTGCCCCAAGCTGAGGAAAGGAAGAGGTATAATCTGTATTCATGTCACCATTTCAATAATCTAAGTGCAATTCTATGTTTCACATATTAAATATGTTAAATGGTCTCTGAAAAGGGAATACATGGTATTGCATTGTACTGTACTCTCCTTTTTTAAAAAATATGCAAACCCAATCATTCAATTATACATATGTCTCAACTGCAAACTTGGAGCACTGAAAGAGTTCTTCATTTATCATGCACCCTTGGAAGGGATTTTTTTTGACACCTACACACAGGAAACCTTCTGGTTCTTTTATTATCTCATGGAGCTGTGTGTTTTTCAGATCACCCCATGGCTGCTTTTACAGCAGCCACATAAATAAACAACACTCAGTCTCACTGGAAAACGATGGAATTTTTGTCAGCAGAGCTCCATGAAGAGCATTCTCTTTTGATGAAAAAAGAAATTATAATTTAAAAATAGAGGTATGCCTATCAAGGCCCTGTGCCCGTCAGAGCCCTCCATCCACACAAAGGTTTGCCGGCCCCGAGCCCTGGGAGGTCGGCCCACAAACCACAGTGCCTCCCTTTCTCACCCAGTTTTCATTATCCCGCCCTTCCTCCCTTTGTTATTTTACCTCCAGGAGGCCAAAAGTTCTTGTCCATTACTGTAGTCAGGGTTTACAATGGAAAAGATTTAATACAGGACACCTAATTTATAGGGTTATGTTATCATATTCACTCAAATAGTCAAATGCAGAAGAGTGCAGGAGATCTGTCCACACACTAGAGACCCAAAGAATCCAGCTGAAGACCTACAGCCCATGGCAATGCCCTCCACAAGTCTAACTGAAGGCCTAGAGCCCATGACAATGTCTCATGCAAGTCTGTATCAAGAATCTGCTCTGGAAAGGCCCAAAGGTCAGTGGTGGAAGCTAGAACATCTGTGTAGCAAGATGAAGGATCTGTGCCAGCAGGCTGAAGGATCTGTACCGGAGCTGGGAAGGGATGCTCAAGGTAAGGACAGAGTTACCCCAAAAAGAATAGCAGCCATCCTCAGCAAAAACAAGAACCCAAGATCTTTCAACGATCATAAGAACAGCTGAGTTCATATCAGGAAAGCCAGCAGGACAAGCTTCTCCAGGAAAATCAACAGCAAACCATCTTCCTGTCCAGTTCTCCTTTTATGCTCTTGGCAAAAATCTTTAGATGCACCTTCCACACCCAGAATCACAGTGATTCAGTTCGGCTCTGGATTACAAGTTCACCATTAGTTAATCCACCACATCAATGTAAGTCTGAGTTTAATAGTTTTACTAGAAGAAACAGAATGATAAAATCAAGTATAGCAAGGGAGTCTTTTTAAAAAGCAACAAAATAGAAGATCCTCTGGTGAAATTATTAGGACAGGGAAGAGAAATGCGTTTTGTACTAAGTAACATGTCTTCCTTCAGGAGATCTCAGAATCTGGAAGACACCACTGTCCACACACTTGGCTTTCTTTACTTCCTAAAACTTGTTTATAAACTAGTTTATACTGCCTGGGAAAGTAGTCCATGACCATTATAAAACTCAGTGGTAGGTATATTGGTGACCCACAAATCTTGTTTACTGGAAGTAAAACAACTATGCTGACACCTAATTTGCCTGTCCCAGCTGGCAGTGTGAAGAACGTTCTGACTGTAATAGTGGGATTTCCTGTTGTGTGGACACCTAGACTCTGTCTCCCTTTTCCTGCAGACTTCCATCTCTGTCTAACGGGCACTCTCAAGATGCACAGAAGGTCTTCATGGTTAACGGGGCTTCCTGTTAACATACTGGAGACGTCCGAGTGCAGTGGAGAATAAGCACTGCAGATAGGCTGACAGCATCAGTGGTGACAGCGCCCTGCTGTTTGAGCTGCATATTTAATGTAACTTGGCTTACACATAGATTAAACACACATAGTTTTGCTTATAAATATTGGAAATGGCATATTTGGGGATTCAGTAACTAGTCAAAGCCTAACAAATTAAAGAAGGCTAAAAGACAAACAATTTACTAAGTGAACATGTATATTTAGCTAACTAACCTGTTACATAGAGAAAAGTATTTACCTCTGCTAAGTTTACTGCTCAGAACATTTAGGTTGTGGTCATATTTTTAAAAGGCATTATTCTTATCAATGCATTGTGATATACTAAACCATTGTGATTAAAACTATTATTGTCTAGCAACAAGAAATTTTTTCATTTAGAATAGGAAAATTACAATGTTGACTGTTTTACTAATCTATTGTGTTTATTTCACATGCTTTTCTGTACCAATTAAAAAGCCATTTTCTATACAATATATTACACTACTTCTCTTGGGTTAAGCAAGCAATCTGGAAAATAAAATTTCAGAATGTCCATTAGCTGTAATGACTCTCTCCCTATATAAATGTGTATATATGAGTAAAAATTGCAATTTTACGTATAAATATACCTAAATTTTACTACTTTAAAATATATCACTTATTTTCATTAAGTAGTCTGAAAAGTTTCCTATGTCAGTAAGAAGGAAATATAAGAAAATAGACTTTTTGCCCTCCGCCGTTTGTAATTACAGCGCACAGTGTATGTGGGTCCTTCCACTTTGGGCCACACTTCAGAAAAGAACGAGGCTCTCTGAAGAGGTCCTATCTCTAAGGCAGTGAATTGCATTCCCCACAAAATTCATACAACCTAGTGCTAATCCCCAGTGTGAATACCTTTGGCAGTAGAACCTCTGAAAAGGTAAGTCTGGTTAAATAACTTATAGAGACAGCCCTTATTCTGGTAAGTCTAGCTTCCTTGTAAAAGACAAGAAACAGCAAAGTTGTCCCTCTCCCTCCAGGCAAGCAGAGGAAAGACTAGGTGCAGGCACAGCAAGAAAGAAGCCCTCTAGAAGCCACCAGGAAAACCGCATTAGTCACCAAACTTGCCAACATCCTTCCAGCCCCCAAACAGTAAAAAAAATAAATTTCTGTGATTTAAGCCACTTGGTCTGTGGATTTTGTGTGCCAGCCAGAGCTGCTTAATATAGTAAGCAATGCATGCCTTGGAGCTGGTAGGGAAAGAGACTTCACTGCATCTTCACATAAAGAGAATGAGGCTGTGTTGTGCAAGAAATGTGATTTTGGGGGCACTAGTTCCATTTTCAGCAGAAACACATTTAAAATAACACAAATAGGAGATACGACCTCTTATTCTATATGAGGCCATTTTGTTTATGTAAGGAGGACAATGGAATAAAAGTGGGCCACATAATCTAGTTTAGTCTGAATTTAATACTTCTTGATGAAGCAGAAAGGCACACAACCAAGGTAAAAATTCACGAGTTTATAAATTTGAGGCTAAATTAAGTTATTTTAGACATGAAATCCATTATTGGAAAAGACAAGAATATTTCCTATCATCTTGTTTTGAAATCCTGTATCTTTTTTGTTTTATTCTCTTTAAAATAAAAAAAAAATTTCAATTTTTTTTTAACAAGAGAATATTGAAGGAATTCAGAGTGTCTTGTTGAACATAATTCTAAACTTTCTCAAGTGAATTATTTTATATTACTTATTTATCCTGGGATAAATGAGGAAATTGCTCACCGACTTAAAAATAAATGTTTTATTTTATTATCTGTAGTATTGAAAATACATGAACTAGCAGGAAATGGAATTTAACATCACATCCCAAATAAGGCATTGATAATTACACTGATACAAAGAAGAAATCATCCTTCCCAATCATGGCTAATATTTTCTTTCCCTAGGGAATGCCCCTATTTGTCTGCACTCTGGCTATAATCCATACACTTGACAGATCTCCCTATGCCTCTGAATATGCACAGCATTTTCGTGTTTGTATTTTTGTTTTTCTCATATTTAATGTTTAAACAATTGGATGATTTCACAAAATCTAAATTTCTGCATTCTCATGAAAAAATCAAGAGATTAGACAAATTTTGTTAGAAATGAGCAGCAATTGTGTCTTCATTTGAGCATGACTGCTTCCCTCCTCACAGATCCAACAAGGACCACTAGTTTTCATAGCTTGTTGTCTTTTTCAGGCATCTCTGCCTATGACTACTTTAATGCTGGGAGTCCTTTGTTTATTGTCCTTTCCTCCTATCAATATTTTTCCTTCTGTGAGACTGAAACATCTGGGTGAAAGCTGGAATAGGTAAAAAGATAACAATCATAAATTTTACCCTGAAAAACACACTTTAAGTAAGAATATCAAAATATTAAAAATTTTAAAATGCAGCAATACACATCAACTTTAAATTTTTATAGATTGGGTATATGTAGTATATATACAGTATATGTGCTCGGTGTCACAACAGATGAAGTTAGAACATACTGCCTCCTTCTTCAAATTATTCCAAATAAAAATCAACTACATCCTAGGATTGGCTAAGAAATTGGAAGCTCACATAATGTTCACACTATAAAAAAGGGATTCTATAGCTCTCAAGTAGATCCTGAGCAAAGCTGTTATGGTTTGTGTCTGTATGTCCCCCACCGCAAAGCCTCAGGTAGTCATGGGGAGGGCTTCTAGAGTTTACGATTGACTCATTTCCAATGTTGGAATTCTGGGTGTGCGTGCTACCACTGCCCTGGGGCGGGAAGACTGCATGTAGTATAACGGAGGTAAAGAGGCTGCTCTTGCCACAAACGCCCACCTTTTTGCTCTTGCTGCTTTTGCTGTCTTCCACCATCATAAAATGTTTCCTTCTGCCATGTGCCACCCTGCCTTGGAGCCAGCTGATTGTAGACTGAAACCTCCACAGACTGCGAGCATCTCCAGGAATATTTTGTACTTCAGGGATATCTTCTGTTTGTAGGAGTTTCTTGCTTTGTGTCTGTCCCAAGATTCTACCTTCCCAGTTAATTGAGAGTGAGACATGGATTTCTCTTTGACTCAGTCTCCAGCCTTTTATTGTAGCACTGTGGTGAGATTGTACCAGTGCGTCTCAGTGTTGTTAAACAAGGGAGAACAACTGACTACAACAGATTTGACATCATAGCAACGGTAGGACAAATAATAATAAACAATTTAGATAATGACCGACTTTGGTAATTAGTGATTTTGTACTTTAGACCATAGAAGTGAAGTCTATGGTTTACAACAGAACCAATCATAAATTAGGAGTTTGTATACAAAGTGTTTCCCTTTGTTATACTGGATTTACCCTGGGTTCCTCTGGACAAGTTAGTTGCAGAGTCCTGGGCACTTCCCTTGCCGTCCGCCAATCCACAGTGTAGAAGTATGGGCCAGGCACCAGGAAGAGACAAGACTGAGGCTCCCTGGATGGTAGAGGGGTGGGTCAGGGTTTCTCCCCTCCCACATGGCTCACATAGGTTCCCAAGGCTCACTGTCACTCCTGCAATGATGGGGGATGGGGACAGAGTTTCTCCCCTCCTGAGCAGCTCGCTGAAGCTCCCAAGCTCCTGAGGCTCATGATCACTCCTGTGATCACCAACCTAAGTTTTTAAAACCTAATTTTTCACAACAGCATCTAAGGGTCTCATAACAGCAAAAGTGTATATTAATAAGGTTAAATATTTGTGGGTCAAAATTAAAAGTTCCAGAAACCGTGGAAAGTTTAATTTCAGTGTTCCTCTTTTATTATTTTGGTTGATTATTATTGAACATGTAGTTACTTTGCTTTCTAAATTCTCTCCCTGGGGGGGTGGGGAATTCTATTCTAAAATGATAACTCAGTCTTCAGTAAAACTACCAGAATCAAAACTTGTTTTTTTATGAAGTACACTATCATTTTAGCATCTTCCTTGATAAAGTATCTACTTTCTAAGTGGCCCTAGACTTTAAGTTACTTTCTTGTTGCACAGTTTTTAATCTCATCACTGCTGTCCTTGTAATTATCTCTTGTGCTGTTGTAATTTTCGATTGGTATTTTTCATTCTGTTCTGTGTGGGGGCTGATAGCACACTTAGCCTTTAAGACATTCATTCATTTTACAGCAACTTCTGGCATGTACATTTTTCTTGACTTTCTTTCCCAGGACATTTTTAATCCTTCCTTCTTGCATCTGTCCACATCTTGCTCTGCAATAATTTGTCATTCCTATTGCCCCTGTGAATCACTTTTGTTCTAATTACAAAGCTAACTAGATGGGATATATTTGCTGTCATTGTGGAAGCTTCTCTTGCAGTGGGCCATCTCTAATTATGGCCTAGATAGTTCCAAAAAATGAAGCTCAGAATCACTCTGTTGCAAGAGTGTTACAAAGTATTGTAAACATAATGTTTTTTGTACAAATAAACCTTCAGCTAAGTTTACTTCTAAAATGTGAACGTTTTGCATGTGAATTTCATATTTTGACATTCAGCATTGCTACCCTCAAAACTATGAAAGACTGAATATAAAAGTGGACAATGGTTGAAACATATATTAAAAATAGAGCTGTGACCAGTACTCTGCAGCACAAGCCTGGGGAGCTGATTTGTGATCTGCAGGGCGTGTTTGCAGGAAATCAGACCAGTATCCTTAGAAATCAGCCAGGAAACCATACCATAGCCCCTGCCTCTAACAATTATCACACAAAAAAATAAAAAAGTCTGTGCCTCAACAAACTCTCTAATTTTACCCCATATCCAACTTACAAACAGAGAAAGCCAAATCTGCATTCCTAACCCATAACAAATGGCACTTGTTTCCAGTTTTCCTCATCTCTTTGCTCCCTTAGCAAACAGCCTGCAGTCAGGGCATCCCAGAGTCTCCCTCATTCCCACCAGCAAGCTTTCCATTTCAAACACAAGTAATGGTGGTTGATTCTCTTGCTAAAACAAGGCCTAAATAATTCCTGCTAGTTCCCATCCGGATGGTGTTTATTTACATCAACACTTAGCTTTCAAAACTGAAATAGAGCTAAATTTTTGGATATATGAAAGCCAAATCCCCATTTTACCTCGTATTTTATTATTTCTAGAGATGTAAGAGTTAAACTTCTAAATGTTTGCTACATCTTTTCAGTTGAAATTAGGATAGCGGCCTTGTACTTAATATAAAGTAAATACTGCTTTTTTATGAGGGCTCCTGTATTTATGAGCTCACTTATTGAGTGATTGCTCTATGCTGGGCACCAGGGATGACAGAGCAGTAGGACAGGATGCGAACAGTGTCACAGTCTAGCTCAGGGAGGAGTCCCCTATCCCTTCACCATTCATCCTTTATAGCACTGTGGACCTGTTATGGTTGACACATTGTGTCAACTTAGGGAGTCCAGAGGTTTGGCTGAGTGATTCAGCAGGAAGCCAGGGTGCTTACTTTGTACACATCCTGAGCCTGTGGAAGTGGAGGGCATGGAGATTGTGTGAGAGCTACACGCCCCCTGGGTGGGGGCAGCCTGTTTACAATGTAAGGGAAGGAAAGAGGCTGCTTGCAGCCATTCCTCCCTTTTTGCTGGTTGTTTTTTGCTGTGCTCTGCTGCCATGAACAGTTTGCCCTCTGCCAAGTGCCACTCTGCCTCTGAACCAGCCAAATATGGACTGAAACCTCCACAAACTGTAAGCTAAATAAACTTTTCCTTCCTTCATTTTGGGTGCTGGGTATTTTGTCTCAGCAACTACAGAAAAGTAATCAAGACAGAATTTGGTACCAGTGGAGTGAGGTCGTTACTGTGACTATATCTGACCATGTGGTCCAATAGCCTTTGGAAGTTGCTTGTGGGAAGAGTTTGGAAAGGTTTGGAGATGTCTGGTCAGAGTTTGGAAGCCCAGAAGGCTGATAGAAATCCTGCCGGTAAAGACCAGGTTCAGGAGGTTTCTGTTGGGAAGGACTTTATTGGTTTTTGGACTCCAGAAAAATGTATGTTATGGCTTGGCAGGAAGTTTGTCTGCACTTTGCTCTTGTCCAGAGACTGCCTAAGACTAAGATTAAGGGCGGCAGCAAACTGATTAATCTAGCAAAAGAAATTTCAAGGCAATCAAATGTTGGGGCAGTGGCATGGCTACTGTTGGGGGCTTTTAGCCAGATTTATATTGAGAATCAAGAGCGAAGAGCCCAGCAGGATGATTTAAAATGTTGTGAGTTTGGCCAGAAAGGAAGCGCCACTAAAGCTGCGGACTGCAAAGATAAGGCTCTGGAGATCTCTATTGCTAAAAAGTAAGCAAGACAGGACCAGAGCATCACCTTACCGCCTTTACTAAGGAAGTTAGTACAAGGTGTAGGACTACTCTATATCTAGTAGAGAAAGAATGGATTTCCATCCACTCCCTCCTGGAGAAGTGGGTCAGGAAGATCCAAATCATGTAATAATCCTGATGACTTAGACCCCTCTTGAAATGGTCTGGGATTCTGGAAATAGCAGTCGGAAAGTTAAGGTGAAAAGCCGGAGATCAGGTGCTTGGCAGAAACGCAGAGCTTGCCTCACTCTTACCATGAAGCTTCATTTTCATTCTAGCCAAATGGTGGGCTTTCCTTTGAGCACTAAGGAAGAATCCAACAGCAGAGCCTAGAACAAAGCTGAGAAGCGATTTGAAGAAAAAGAGGAAAGTCCTTTCTTACTCTGCTGGACGATGCGGGTTGCTTCCGGAGGGCACCTTCTCCCTGCTGTCTTGCAGCCAGATTCGTCTCAGTTTACCATGAGCAAGGGACCCCGCGAGGGCCCTCGTGTGCGGGTACAGCCATAGCATTTTCATTCCCGCTTGAAAACACAAAGACTGTCGGTCCCTCCCGCCTCCCGAGCCGGTGCAGCCCCCCGGCGACTCCCGACGGAGATCAGCTTGCTGGCGGCGGAGACGCCCAGCGGTCCCATGTTTCGCGCGTGTCGGGCGAGCCGCGCGGGGGGGCCCCAAAAGCCGCCGGAAGCGGGGAGAAAGATTTGCTGGGTCCTAGCGACCTGAGAGCGCAGACGGCTCGATCCCTCCCGCTTCCCGAGCTGGCGCAGCCCCCCGGCGACTCCCGATGGAGATCGGCTTGTTGGCGGCAGAGACGCCCGGCAGTCCCACGTTTCGCGCGTGTCCGGCGAGACGCGCAGAGGGCCCCAGACGCCGCCGGAAGCGGAGGAAGGGATTTGCTGGGTCCTAGCGCCCCGAGAGTACAGACGGCTCGATCACTCCCGCCCCCCGACCCGGCGCAGCTCTCCGGCGACTCCCGACAGAGATCGGCTCTCTGGCGGCAGCAACGCCCAGCGGTCTCACGTTTCGTGCGCATCGGGCGGGCCGCGCAGAAAGCCCCAAAGGATAGACTGGCACCTTGGAACCTTCATGCCTGCAGCGACTCCAATAACTGGTGAGATATCGGCGCTCGCGACCAGATCACCGAGTGGGGGAGGAGATCCATCCCTATACCTGCAGGGAACCCTGGGAGGGTGGGGGAGCAGTCTTA
>PVLD010017629.1:0-14425 GCA_004027595.1 Dinomys branickii
ACTATCAAACTCCTTATGCCACGCATTTCAGACTGAGTGAAGCACAACCGTTGCCAATGCTGTGTTTCAGGTGTCATCGCAGTTGCTGCATAACTCTTCGACAACATGTACTCCACGTTTGGTTCTGTTGTTGGCAGTTTCCATGTGAGGCTTTCGTTCTGTTGCAGGTTCCCTGTCAGTGTTCCTGCCGTGGTGAAGCGTTGACATCAGCAGTACCAGTTTGCTTTTCTTTGCCATATACGAGGCCAGTGATGCTTCTTTCTGAAATTCAAAGATTGTACTATGCAATTCTCTGTTTTCAAACTGTGCCCTTTCACTTGGAATTTCCGCTTTGCTCCTGTCTACAGTTCCTACACTGATCAACTTGTACTCTTTTAGCAAATTTAACATCAATAGAAACTGGTGAACCAGCTATCGATTGTCACGTTCCAATTAGTTTGGGACATGGGAGCAATGAGTCTGTTCACAGCATCATTTGGTTTGTTACTATATGAACAAGGACCTGATGGCTGAGCCCCTGGACAAATGTCTCCATTGAAGGAATAATAAGTCTTCTCATCTACAAGGGCATACACTTTTCTGTCATATTTCACCACACTGTTTTTCCATAAGTGTTTTCCTGCAGTCACCCTGGGAAATCTGTGCTGAGCACAGCAGACCTACGCATGCTTCCAGTTCAGCTAGTGAGGCATCATAATAAATACATTTTTTAATATGCCTGGTGATGCATACGCTATGTCGTACTTGACTTTCTGTCTTTGCATACTTCACAGTATTTTATGGCACCTCATCTGTTACAATTTCCAAAATTAAATGTCAGTGCTGGCATTCTGTTCAGTAGTTTTCACTCCCAGCCAAGACCTTCGCTGTATTTTTGGACCTTGTTCTAACACTGGGATGTTCCATTTGGTGGTGTGGCTGTTTCACATTTCAACTAGGCAAGTATCTATTCACATTGCTACTTTCTTCACCATCTGAAGCAAAGTGGTTTCCTTTATTTGTGTCTTTGTCAATTAAAACCCAGTTGAATAAAGCATAAAAGTGAATCCCAAACCATTCTGACACTTTTCCGCATGTGCACTCTCTTTGCTGTTCACAATACCAAGTGGGTAAACATACAGGTTGCTTCCTCTAGCCCTGAGGTAAAGGTACTGAGATGCACAGCTGGCTGCTATAGCCCTGAAGTACAACTTTGCAGTGGAAAAGTAAGGATGGGTTCACTGCACCCAGGCTTATGCCTCAGGATTAATGGTAGATCACTGAAGCCCCTGGCTTGAACCATATTAAAAATATTATCCAACCAAAGCTGTTACACTAACGTTCTCTAGACCACACCTGTGGTGTTCTCCCTGAGAGTCCCTGAGTTAGCAGCATCTCCACTCTTCCCAAAGATAACTGACTAACCCACAAGGCACCCAGGCTAAGCACGAGCAGGAGATATTTCATAGATCACCTCAGTTTCCTTTCCACAATTCCATCCTCCGCTGTCCCTTGGTTTCCTTTGAATTCCTTCTTCCTCCTCATGTCCTGTTGGAGATCACTCTCCAAGATGAGCTCAGAAGCCTGCCCACCACTCTCTCCCTACCGTCTTCCCAGGTAAGTGTGGGAGAGATGGAAGGCTTGGACCCAGGCCTCCCTCATCTGAGCTCACTCTGGAGACAGCCTGGCTTGGCCAGCCCAGCTCTGACACTCTCCCTGTGTTTGTATATGACAGGTACTTGGGCAGCAGTCTCTGAATGTTACCAATGACTTGTTCTTGATAATATGTCACTGGAGATTCTCGTCTTCCCTGTACTAGATTCTTCTCTTTCGTATGCTTTCAGCATGTGAAAACCTTGTACTTCCAGAGGATAGTGAAGACTCATATAAAGTAGGCTGGATGGCCATGCTTATAAATCCAGTACCCCCCCCAAATGACCACCCAGGAGCATTTGACTCAGGACACCTACTCAAGAACTTCTTCCTTTCCTGAGTTTAATATAATAATTAATACAATATAATTAATATAATTCTGACTCTACCATCATTCTTTTGGGTAACGCTGCCTCAGTTTATTTTTCAGACTTTTCTCTCTTGCTCCCCCACTTTGTTTTTGCAAAATTGCTCTACCTTAGGTTTTGGTCCTTGATTTTTCTTTACTCAGTAGACATTTCCTTACCTGAAGAACCATCTATTTACTAACACAAACTCCCAGCCCTCCATTCTGAGTAAAAGAGTGATGGATTGATACGTTCCTGGATACACTCATTTGCATGGATTATGATTCGCCCCAGCCATATAAATCCAAAACCAAATCCTTCATGGTTGGAGAGCAGTCCTTGCTTTGTTGGTGAATGGAAACACCAGCAAAGACCTGGGATCTCTCGACTTGCTCCTTTCTCTTAACTTCTAACTGATATCAACAACCAAGACTTCTCTACTGACATTCGCCCTGCACACAGCCACACTCTGACCAGATCACCAGAGAACCCCGGTCTTTCTGTACTCCCATCCATCTGTGAGGAGCAGCTGAAGCTGGAGACTGATCACCTGGGAGACCTGAGCAAGGCTAGTGTTAGGAACACAGTGCCTGAGGCAAGTCACACGAATGAGCTACACTAGTCTCAAGCACTCAGCACACCTGAGACAGGCCACGTGGATGAGCTGTTAGACAGAGAGGTTTCACATGGTGTTCAACCGCCCACATATATAAATAAATGCACTGCAGCCATTGGAGCTCTCTTCCCCTCCTCCTCCTTCTCCCTTCCTTCCTTCCCATCAGGAGAGAGGGCTCCATATGTCCTGATTTCCAACTCTTGTCCTTTTGTCTCCATCCTCTCGTCATCCTCATTCTGGGAACATTGAGAGATGCGAGGGACGAAGCACCCATCCTCCATCCTGCAGGCAGAAATGATCTCTCTCAAAAGCAATCAATACCTCTTTTCTCAAAGTTCTGTGGTGGCTTTCCCACTGCTCTTAGGATAATGACTAGATTCGAGCTGAGTTATAAAGCCCTCTACCAACAAGCTCCCACCAAACCCTCCGTAATCTACCACTGTCACTTGTATCCCTTTGCAAGTTCCTATGAATCTATTTTAGAATTAAAGTTGGAAAAATATATCTGGGTGTGGTGTGGCACACAGCTGTAATCTCAGCACTCAAGAAGCTGGAGCTGAGACAGGAGGATCTTGATGTAATAGTCACTGATATAAATATTGCCTAGTTCTGGAATATAACCTTCTTCTGGAAGTTAAACTTCCACTGGTGAATTAGTGTAGGAAAGACCATGATCACTGATAAAACCTGTCTTCAGGATTACTTTGTGGTTTAAAAAAATTGTAAGTGAATCATTTGAGTTATATTTATGAACACATAAATATCAAAGGGATAGGGGTTGACCCATTAGAACAAATATTTTCTTTTCCTGGTTCCTCAATCTCAGTGAGCCCAGCTAGGATTTCACAGACAAAGAAGCCTTCATGTGATGACTGGAATGACAAATATATGAAGTCTGGTAGTGGGGTGAAGGTAAGACGTGCAAAAGGAAAACTACACAGGCCCCTCCTCTTTTGTCTCTTTCTGCTAACTGCCTCATGTAAGGCACTGGAAAGGGGTCTGAGGGATGCAGGAGAGAGACAGAGTGAAGTTCTGCTTGGGCTGGTTCTATAATGAGCCTCGCATCTGGGAGCAGACATGCTGCAATTCTCCCCTGTGCCCTGTCTCTTCACCATGTCTCCTGCTCATCCAGTGACCCCCATCTCCCCATGCAGTCAACCCACCAGTCAGCCGCACAAGTAAAATGTCTAAATGTATAACAGTATATGTGCAAGGTGTTGTTAGCTACAGGGGTCCACTGGCAAGTCTTACAGGTTTCCCAAGACTCTGTGGCCCAGACAGAGCTCTGATGCGCCCCCAGCAAGCCGGCTCACCCCCATGAGACATGACACCTTTATCATCTCCTCGCTCAAATCCAAGCCTAGAATTTTTCTTCGGTTCTTCTACCCCCCACCCACCCACCAAAGTGCCACATAATCCATCAACAAGACCTCTTAGTTTACACTGAAAACGTACCTGTGACCTGTCTCCATTTCTACATCTTCACTGAAAATAGTCCACCCGTCACCATTCCTTCCCAGGATTCCTGCAGTGCCTTCCTAGAAGTTTCCTTGCTTCTCCTGTATGTAACAGCCAGGGAGATATTTTTTAAAAGAAAATCTAATTGGTTTGTTCCTCTGCTTCGGAGCCTCAAATGATTTCTCACTCTACCGACAATAAAGTGCACGCGCCTCACCACGGTCCTCTCTGCCTTCAGATGTCACAAACTCTTCTCCTGCTGTCTTTGTCTCCTAACCCTTCCAAGTTCCATCCTGACTGATGGTCTGTGCTCTGCCTGGAATGCGGTCTGTCCCCAGAGCCACACACAGCTTCAAGTCGTGGCTCAGTATCATCAACGACTGCGGTCTTTTACAGATGCCCAGAGTAAGTTAACCACTCTGTGTGAAAGTATCATTGTGTTCATCTCTTATCTGGCCATTGTCTCTCTGGATCCCATGCAAAGTCTGAGTGGGGACAAATGGTTTCCCTGTTGTGCAAGAGGCTCTTTAAGAGAATGTGTCAGTGATTTTTTGGTCCATTTTTCTTATCTTTCATTAGATGATTAAACTCTGCAGGGAAAAAGGACACCAGAAAAGAACATTCCTGGGGAAACAGAACAGTTCTAGATTCAAATGTTCACCATGAAGTGAAGAGTAAAGAGATAAGCATTGCTGATAAATGGGAGCTGAGAAAATCGTGTGCACACAGAGTGGAATGCAGGCGTCTTCGCATTTTACCGATTCTGGTTACTCTGCCAAGGCTCTGAGTGGCTTCTGTTATAATATACACCATATTCCTTGTGAGTCTTGGTGCAGGACTAACTACCTTGAGAGAGTGCATCACCATCTTACACTCAAGCGATAGAAAAAGCATTTCTCCTCTGTAGCTGCTGCCACGTTGCTTGGCTCCTCTCCCCCATTGCCATAAGCCTAGTCCCATCTGAGACATCAAAACTTCTTTTCGCTTTAAAAGAGGCCCTTGGCAAGGAGCACATACAGTGAACTCTGCATACAAAATAATGAATATTCCTTTTCCATGGGTTTGTGACCAAGACCCGCCTTTGGACAGAAGAAGTGTCAATTTGTCACTTAAAAATTTTGATGTATATGTGCTTTCTGTGAGTCACGTACATTGTTATTCTTTATAAGACTCCACTGAAAGCCATGAATCAAAACCTTTTTCTATTGTTTTGTGAGCAGAAAGGTTTCTGTTTACCCAAGATGTGTCTGTGAGTAATTACTTCATGAATAACAGCCTTGCTACCATCTTAGCCAATGCAAATAAGAGAATAATAATTTGTGTCTAACATTATTCTGTGTGACGAGCAGGAAAAAGGTTGTTATTGTGCTTAAAATCCCAACTCAGCTATTCTGTGTCATTTATCAGGACTGTGGGTAAATGGTTAAAAAGCCCTAATCAGGTTGTTTGTTAAAATATCTGCTGAAGATCAGTCAAAACATGACCTAGGCATAAAATACAGTGAAAAAGACAAGCAGATATCTTTGATTGTCTGGAATATTTGATTGGAACAAATACATCTTTCTAGATCCAGTCTCAACGTTGGAATAAATTATGGTGAAAAGATCCAGCAAGAACAAATCCATTCTCTCTAGAACTCCTGGTTTGCTGGCACATATTTTATCTCTATATTTGCTGCTATAGAACAGGAAAGTTGGCTGTTGCATAAAAAGCAATAATAGAAACCATGAGGGGTAGGATGTTGTGATACATAACATTCCCATCACAAGAATCAGAGCCTGGTTTTCAACCTTACATAATTTCTCTGGGCCTCATATTCCATAATGTAAAATGAGCCAGCATTTAGTAGAATCTTTTAGAAGAATCACTGTAGTAGAGATCTCCTTGAACAATAATTATGATTCACCGAGCTCTGAGGAGAATGAAGATGTTTTATCGTGAAGAAGAATCTCACAGTCTTAGTAAAGATGTTGTTTACCACGGTTCCTTATTTAAAAAATTATTTGTCAAGAATGGTATCAACACCAGGAATAGTGAATGTGCCACAGGGTCACTAAATGAGCTGATTCCAAGTCAGATCAACTTAACCAATACTTATTGAAACTAATTTGCAAGGTGCAGCAGCTAGATTTTGGACAACACCACAGCCAGCTGTTTCCCAGTATTGTGGGTTGTACAACATGTACTAATTTCTACAATCAGGATCCTACAATTTCTACAATTCCCTGTGTTCTTAGTAATACATGTGGAGCACCTGAATGGGCAGGGGAGGAGGGACGTGGTGATAACCATCTGTTTCAAGTCATGATGTCTGAGTTGTGGCCTTTATTTCAACCAGACCCTCATAACCCTTGTGAGCCTAGATGTGCAGGAAACTTTGGAGTAGCAGAACCAGTTCACATAGAGAGACTCTTGGTACCAGACATCAACTGAAAGAAAAAACAAAGTGAGGCATAAGTGCCTACGAGGAGGCTGCAGCCAGAGACAGAGAGGAGACTTTAGCATGATCAGAGCCCAGGCTGACCCTGAAACAGCCTGGAGGCCACTTGCAGTTAGGTCGGTGGAAGGTACAATAGTTTTGCAGTGTTCATGATATTCTGAAATACATTTGATTCAGCTCCATACATAAGATTTGTAAGTTCTTCTTTTCTTCACCTTTCATACATTTCTATGATACCAGTACCTGCTTTCATGCATTCTATACCAGCCCTTAGCTAGTCCCACAGTTCTGTCACCAGACTCTACCACTTGTGAGGAAGTGAGACCTAGCCTGATATTGCATGTCAGGGATGGGCAGAGATTGGTTGCGGGGCCTTTGTGCCTGCACTTGGACCTTTTCCCAGCTCAGACGTAGTTCTGTCACAAAGGCCCCTTTGCTCATCCCATGGATCTCTGCACACTCCTTACCACGTATTTCCTCTCAGCCCTGTTGGCCCCTGATGTGCCTGTCCATCTAGACAAATGCATCAGTCTTTGCTTTTGCTGTGTCTCTGCCTACAGCCCAGGCTTCCTGAGAATGGGCACTTTCCTCTACCTGTCCACCGTGGATCCCAGCTCCTATTACGGTGCCTGGTGTAGAGTACTCACCTGAAAGCAACCTACGGATGCATTAATTCAATAGCCTCTTACCTCTGTTCCTCTTTTACAACACGTCAAAACCGTGGACAAGTGGAGAAAGAGAGAGTAAGGTCACTTTTTCTTTTTGCAGCTTGGCTTTTCCTACTTTTTATCTTTTCTGAAGCTCTATGAGGGCTGCCTCGCAGGAGAGTTAGATTAGAGATACGGAGGCTGAATTTAGACATCCTGGAAGCTGAAAAGTTTTGTGTTCTGGAGATAATTCTAACCCTGTACTGTTCCCAAGCAAAAATTTACACAACATGTTTTGCCCATTGAATTGTCCTGACAACAAAGCAAAGGCTAATGCCTAGCGGCAGCCCCTTGCTAAAGACTTACAGTAACACAGAAATGTCTTGCCTTCACCTCTAAAAACAAAACAAATTCTCAGACTTAGTTTGCTTGGTTCAGCAGACATAGTCAGGTTCAGCAGGCATGTCCACAACTTAAAAATATTGATGAAATCTGAAGATAGTGTAGTTCTCCTCTTCTCCCTCCCTGCTGGAGTTCAGTGTAGCTTCCCAGTGTGAGAGTCCTAGAGAATAAGGACAGGCACAGAGGACAGTCCTGACTTTCTCCTTCCCTTTGGGCTTGGACAGCACGTCACTAGTATCCTGCGAACATTGGCATGTTTTAGTTCCCGAATGATCCTTGAAAGAAGACACCCTCCGGATACTCTGTTAGATATTTCATTGAGCTTCTGCTGGTGTCATAAAGTATTTTTATTTCAGATGGCCTGAGGCTGTTATTTCCATGTTCACCTTGAATGTGTACACACCCTGGTGGACTTTGTCTGCCTGAAGGCCCCATGAGCCACTTGCCAATTCCTTGGTCCCTGTACTAGGGTAGAACATGGGAAGGCATATACTATTTGTTTATACATTAAATAAGGCTAGGGCCAACCAAAGTAATTTCACTGCTCTATAGCAAAATAACTTACTCCAAATTACTCAAGGTATATAATTTCCCTCCTGCTTGAACATTTGAGCCTGGGAAGCACGCAGTTTATATATGAAGACTGCAGTTTCTAACCCGAACTTGTTTCAAGATGTAGCTTTATGTTTCCACTGCTCTCTACTACTTCTTTCTTTGAAAAATTTGCCTGAAAAACCATTCGGCTCAGGATTTAAGATGATATGGCTTTCCTTCCTTAACCTAGCACATTGAGATGTCATTAAAATTACAAAGCGCTGTGAGAAATTTAGCATCACTTGATCAACAGTTTTTTCTGCTGATCTTTAGGAAGCTGATAGCCCGTGACCTAAATGAAATTTCTTTGAGAATGACCTCATTATTTCCTTCCCAAACTCACTCTTTCTCTTTTGAGGACTTTAGAATCCACCCAACCTAGTCAGCTAGGAACAGAATTTGACCACCCCCCTCTGACCTCCAATAACTAGCTAATCCTCAAGTCCCAATGATTATTTTTTACCTTAAATATTTCTCAACTTTCAATCTGTTGGCGCCGTCTCTTTCCATCTTTAGCCTGAGCGCTCTCGTTTCGTTATTCTATCTGGAGGCTGGTGTCCCAAACATGAAACTCTCTAGCTGTCTACGTTAGCATCCCTAGACTCAAAGTTCTGCAGGTTTTTCACAAGCAAAATTTGCAGGGTGCTCTCTCCCGCTTGAGTGACATTTTTGCTTTTTACACAACAGTAGTACCTACTGAGGCCTTACCCGCAGGTTACTGGTGCTTGTTACATTAGGCGTGGTATAGGAGGCTTTGCATACACTGTCCTAGAAGGAAGTTGCACTTGAAGCTCTGAAGATGATCGTAAAGGAAGATGATTTTGAAGGGGAATTCTTGTAGTCTTTGTTTGTCCCTTCAGACAGCAGCAAATTCTAAGCCAGCCCATTTCATAGGGTAGTCATGGAAGACAAAGAAGAAAGAAATGGCATTTTTCACTTACAGTCCTACATCTACCTCACCACTTCGTTTGACTCACTTTTTGACATTTCTATGAACATCTTGGTATCTTTGGATTATTTTGTTTCTCTCTAACACTATCCAGTGCCAACTTGATACCTTGAACTGCCATGTTTAGATCTCACCTCCATGAGCAGTGCTAGCAGATGGCCTTTCTGAGAAGAAGTTCAAGAAGAATTTCAAGAAATCCAAGAATAAATTGAGGCCCAGGTGAGGAATTCCCATGTTTTGAAAACTAAGAATCACAGACATGTCACATGAACTGCCTGCAGGCTGCAGAGAAAATAGACCCCTGTGATCATATAAGGAAATTTTACTGCCCTCCGTGTTTACACAGCTCCCCACTGCTTTTCCTGTGTCAGGTTCTAGAAGGCTTGGGCTTGGCCTGCCATAGAGCAAAGACCATGGTTTATCTTTTTGGCTTTTGTTTTGGGGCTTCTGTTTTTTCCTAGGTCAACAAATGACAAAATAAAGAATATAAGATTAGATTTCATGAGGGTCAGGGAATTAACCCAGAAATTCAAAACTGATCTATTATTTTTTTAAAGGTGATAGCATTTGTGGAATGCTATCCGTGACAATACACAAAACCTTAGGAGACAGATGTGATTATCATAGTAATTTTGCCAATAAACAGATGTGGCACACAGAGTTTAAACAATTTGTCCAGTCACATAGCTCTCCAGTACTGGAGCTTGGATTTAACCATGTGCCTACATGCTCAGCTATGTTTACTAGGATTTCTCAAAATGTTTTTTGTAGGCACGTAGTCCCATGAGATGCTGCAGTAAAAATGACCTAGGGTAATTTGGGTTACTTTAATTCATGGCAACTTACTATGAGCATTGTCAAATAAAGGCTCTGAATAGACTTGTTTATCTTAGAATTATACAGACTTTCACAAACACACTGGAGCATGGCACGCCTTTTTGCGTAACTGCCGCCAAATGCCCCAGAAAACACAGTTGCAGAAATACCTATTGGCCATGGTTGCAAAGGGCAGTGTCTCAGAGTCCCTTCTTATCTCTTCTGCTTCCAGACAGTGGGCATTACAAAGGTGCTCATTCCATAATTCTCAAGTTAGTCACAGAATAGAAACCCTTTGTCATGAATTTCTAAACAGCAATGGCAGGGTCACGTATGGTCATGAGCCATGCCTGGTGCTGTGACTTGGAAGGGTGTTCCCTAAGGTCCTTGTGCCAAAGACTGGATCCCCCATATGGTCCTATGGAGAGGTGCATGGATCTTTAGGAGGTGGGGGCTCTTGGAGGGTCCTTAGGTCATCAGGATGTAACCCCCCCAAAAGAGACTGTAACGTCCCAGTCTCTTCTTCTTTCTCTTGCTTTGTGGTTTCCTGCTTGTAAGGTAAGCACCTTGTCCTTCTGCAGGCTCTCACTATGCCCTGCCGTCCTTGCCACAGGCCTAAAGCAGTGGGGACACTGATTTTGCACAAGAACCAGCAGAACTGTGAGCTAAAATCACTATTTTCTCATGTAAATTAATTGACTTAGTTGTGGCACTGCAGTGATATGAAGCTGATGAATACAACTGGTTGGGAGGTGCACTAGGGGAGACCCATCAAAGCCAGGGGACTAGGACCACAAAACAAAGCACTAGGATGCTCAGGCGGCTCTATGACCTTTTAAAAATGTGCCCCAAGCTGGCCCCAGCTGGCTGCCCTCTGAGGTCAGCTAGTTTCTAAAGAAAGATGCCAGTAAAAGAAAATCTAACTTTCACTGGCAGAGATGGTTATCTATAAATAAATAAAAAGGCAAAAATTCAGCAGAAAATGGTCCTTTCTCTTGCAAAATTTAAGTACCCTGAAGTCCTGAGACACAATCCTTGCATACCTCATTGTAGAGTTAAGGGGATATGCTAGGACTATAAGTTCTGTAGAGTTGCATAAGTCACGTACTTTCCTTACTTTAATTTCCTCATAAAAATGAGATAATAAAACTCCTATTCCATAAAGGAGTTTTATGATGATTAAACAAGATGATGTCTCTCAGGTGCCGAACTTGGTGCCAGCAGATAGGAAATGCTCCTTACAGCTGACTGTTACTAAGGCAGGCCAAGAAGTCATGCTGAACTGTGTGGCCTTAGGCAAGTCATTTCTTCCTTCCAAGAGCAGGTTCCCGAGTCTTGAGTCTGGCTCCTGAGCCTACCAAGGAAAACAATTTACAGAGGTGGCCTCATGGAGGGGAAACCAGGCAAGGTGACAACCTGGCTCAACCCGACACACAGGTTCTGACAGAAGCAGGGCAGGTTTTCAGTTCCAGGACCTTCCAGGCTCACTGGCATTAAAAGCATTGAATGGACATGCAAATTAAGAGTTCCTGGCATGACTTGGTACTGATCAGGAAAAGGATTTTTGTTCCCATTGTATTTGCTAATTTGGGAAGTGTCGTCAAATGGAAGGAAAAGGTCACAGCTTAACTGTGGAGAGCTCTTGCTGTACAGTCTCTGGGGCAAGCACCTGATGCTCATTTCCTATCTAATGCTCACAGCAACTGGATGGTGTACATTTTATGCCAATTTTCCTGGACAAGAAAGTTGATTCTTAGGTTAAGGACCCAGACCAGGTTCACCTGACAGGTAAGTGTGTTGTTGCTTTGATCTGTCTCCAAAGAGTCCAGCTCTAGAACAGCAAACACTTGAATGGGTTTGCTGCACTACCTGCCTATGTTAAACCCATTGCTCTGCTGAAATAATTCATGGACCTGTGGGACCGAGGCACGACAGAAGAAATAAAGATAGGTAGAAAGGAGACAAGGTAAATCGAAATTGTAAAATTGTACTTTAAGGAAAACCTCCAGTTTCAGAACACAGAAGTTGTTCAAGCAATTTTTCCCTTCCAGGAAACTCACTCCACAAAGAAAAACAAAAATGTAGTAAGAGTCTTAACAATGCAGTAAGCCTATAAATAGCACCCTCCTGGGCCTGTGCTTCTCACCTGTAAATTGTGCATCCTCCCACAGAACATCCTCAAGGAACCAAGAATATTAGTGGGCAGTAGATCTCAATTTGAAACACAAATTGTCAGGTTAAATAACCCTTAGTTAAGCAACTTCCCAAGCGAGTGGAAGGCAAAGGCTTAAATAAATGAGATAATCAAAATGATTTCAGGGCTCCAGAGTGTCTAACTCTTACAGCTTCAATATTCTCTGGGTTAGACAAAGACTTCTCTGGGCAGCCCATATTTATTTGGTTTACAAACAAAGGAGGGGACTACTCAAGAAAATGTAGGAATCTGGGCAGGATCTTGGGACAATTTTCCTAAGTAGTAAATTATGTCAATCAGGAGAACTACCTTATCCTTAGGTTGGTATTTACTGTAGGAGTGTGGAGCCTGCAGCTGCCGTCTCCTTGTAGTTAGTTGGGGCTGGAGCCAGATGTCCTCAGCTGTGGCCTTATCTTATCCTTTGAGGCATCCCAGCTTCACAGGCCACTACAGGCCTCAGGGTGACCAGTGACTCACAGAAGTTTACTTACTATGAGTCCACTGCCCATCTTCAGACAAGGTGCCTAAGCTTTGGACAACTCACAAGTAAACATGGAAAGCCAGTTGGTTAATATTAAATCCCGCTCCGAGCCACTTTGTAGTGGTCTCCATCAACAAATAACTGGTTTGCATTCTCATATAGCTGCCAGACACAAGTAGGAACACCACCCCAGAAAACAATCCCTCTTGAAGACGTCTTAGGGCCTGTGAAAATAGTCAGCTCAGGATGATAATGTGCCTCTCTCTCTTGAGGGCACACACTATTTCTTTGAGTGAGTACTTCTAAATGTGTACCCATTAAATCCCTTTATGCCTTTTACTGATGGGTCCTGAGAATTCTTTATCTCCAACAAGAGTCAATGGACCTGGAAACTCAATTGTATGGGTCACATGGGTTAAGAATGGTCAAGGACCCTGTCCAGTGACAATACATGTTTGCTATTTAGGTTGTCAATTCCCAGAGAAAAACCAAAATGTTATCTCAGACTGGGGCCCATTGCCATGTTTCACCTATACTTTGTTCAGTTTCACTGGTTTCTAAATGTCATAAATTCCTGTGTTACATGAGTAATGTCAACTGACTATTCCATTACTCACACACACACAAAATATGCTACCTGCATATGTCCTGTTCATGAGTTCCAGATCTCTCATGAAGAATAATTGCTCAGTGCCCCAACTTCTACCAACTTCTACTTCCCTCTAAGCCAGTAGTAATCCTTCCATTCAATCACCCTTAAGAAAAGAAACAGTGGTGAGATTCAAGCATCTCAAAGTCATCTGGATGTTAGGTGGTTTCATTATGTGACAGCACAATCACATCATTGTACTGACAGCGATGAAATCAACCCTACAAGTTAAGTCTCCTGAAACCAGAGGTCTGGCAACTGAATTGGTTGGCTACTAGCTCCATCACTGTAAAGTGCTTGCCTTTCAGTAAATGTTTTTAAGTTCTGAAATAATCTTCTTTTTTATCTGACATGTGTGCAGTACATCTACTTTGTGCATACGAAGAAATGAAGAAATAATCTTAAATTTAACTTGAGAGTGAATAAAATATAAAAAGATAATTTAGGAAAATTTAAGACAAAAGTGACCCACAACTGTGATCAGACCAAGTAGCTCTGCAGACTACTTTAGCACATTTTATGTAGCCCAGCCATTTTCTAAGTTCATACTACCCTGTGTGAGCCCTGCTGAGAGCCACCACAGTTGACGTGTCTGAAGTGGATGTGAATGGTGACAGAGTGCCCCATGGAGCAGGTGATGCTCTTAGTTAATGTCCACCATTGGCCTAGGATCAAGGTAAGAGAAGTGAGGTGACACGTCAGTTGGAGATGCAGAACTTGGTAGAGGTCGCATAGCTTGCTAGCACCAGAGCCTAGACTTGACTTTAGAACACAGAGCTCCAGAAATATGAGCTAACTGGTCTGGCAAGGTCCTGTCAGCTTAGCCAGGCCTCATAGAGCGACCTCCTACCAAGACAGCACAAGGTGAGATGATCATCAGAGGTATCCATAGATCCACGGGCTCCTCTGGCCAGCTGTGTCCCTGTGTTAGGAAAGAACAGATCTATGGTGCATGTGACCCTTCCCCACTAGGCAGTGCATCAGGTGACTGATGGAAACCAGAAGGGAAGTCATGGTCTCTGCCTTCCAGAAAATCACTTTCTAGAGCTCCTTACTCAGAGCTCAATTTTCACTTCTCTTAGACTTGCCTCGGTTACTTTTAGGTACTGTATTTTATTTTCAAGAAATTTCTAGTATCACACATTTTTTTTTAAATAAAAGTACAAAAACATATTAACAAACAGACACCAATTAGCATAG